>CAUYRT010026239.1:0-90424 GCA_963574885.1 Lepilemur ruficaudatus | reverse complement strand
TTTTGCAACCATAACCTATTTTTCCAAGATCCAAGCCCCCATTCTTTCTGTAACCTCAAGATGGTGTGTAAACTTCTGTTCCCCATTGGGGAAGTGGATAATCACCCTGTGATGCTCCCCATGTACATGTTAATAAATTTTATATGCCTTTTCTCCAATTAATCTGCCTTTTGTGCATTGATTTTTCAACAAACCTTCTGAGGGCAAAATGGAAGTTTTTCCCTTGGCCCCTATATCTGGTACCTTTTGCATTTCATTTACAGTGGAGAAATTTAGACAAAGCAGGGACTTCCTCCTAGGGGCCTGTGGGGTAGGTGGGGACAGCATGGAAATAAAAGAAAGTCTTGAGTACTGTCAGGGGAAGTTCTGGGCACCTCACTAGCCTTAAAAAGTGAATGGGAATAACAATAGTCCTCCAGGCAAGCTAGAGTCATGAGGGCTTTTTGTTTCCTATAGAAACTTAACACATGTTCTTGAGTTGGTGTTCATGTTAGGTCTATCTTGATATTCCCCAGTCCTTGGTTCCCAGTGTCAAGAGCGAGTACTGGCAGCGAGTTGAGCCAATAATGGAGAGGGTTCAAATACAAAGCAATCCCACACAGTTTCTTACAGAAAAGAAAGAAACTATACAAAGTGAAAGTAAAGTAGGAAGCTACACAGAGTGAAAGCAGGTTCCAGAGAGAGGAACGGATGCGTATCCACGAGTGGAGAAAGACATTGAGGACTCCCAGGTGGTTTCCTCTTATTGGCCTGGTCTGGGGGAGGGCTCACAGGAGGTGTGGGATGGTACCAACTGATTTTCAGGTGTCCTGCATTTTCCTGCAGTCCCTTCCTCCCCTAGGAACCACCTTCCTGGCCTGTATCTGCCACCTGCAGATTTGGTCCCTGCGTAACATTCAGAAAACCCAACTAATGGAAAAAACAGGTAAGGGAGAACTAAGGAATTGAACTCTGGTTGCTGTTCTTTGTTCTAAGTTTCTCCCAGAGGGGCGTGGAGATAGTCACATCCATCTTAACATTCTTTTCTGACACCAAAAATCCTTGAATCCACTTTATAGCCCTTAGGCCCCCACTTCAGGATATCCCACTTTTTTGGACCAAACCAAAGTGTAACCTCTATGTATTGATTCACAATTTTGCCTGCCTGAAATGTACCCCTGCCTTTAAAAACCCTGGCTTATAAACCTCCGGGGGTTCCGGTCTTAAGCATTAGCTGGTTAGCTGACTGTACTCTTTGCTTGGGGCCCTGCAATACAAACTTTTCCTTCCACTGAAACTCTTGACTTTAGTGTTTGGCTTTGCTGTGCTGGGCAAGCGAACCTCAGTTTAGTTTGGTAACAAAATTGTGGGACGAATTTTAGGGAACATTAAAAACTGGAATGAATATAATATTTTTACCATTGGGGCCATTCTACCTCTCTGACTAATTTCATTAAAAGATATCCTAAGTTCAAATATTCCTTCTCAACTTTTAATAATACAGAGTATTGATGTTAAAATATTTGATTTTTTTCTTCAAATATTGTGTACTATGGTTTAAGATTTTTTTTTTAAAGTCAGTTTATTCAAAGCTGACTTTAATGACCATCTGGAAGAGGACATTTAGATATCTGATCTAGCCCCTCGTGCTGCAGTGTGCAGTACCCAACAGGTGAGGCAAAGAAGAATATTTGGACTAATAAAACTTTATGTAGCAAACCAGTCTGTCAATTTAATTGTTCACAGTATTGAATTACAATACTATCTACCTTGATTACTAATATTTTAAGTCTTTCCTTAAAATTTTGTTGTCCAAGGATAGTGCTTCACCCTTGTCCCAGTTTTGTTGGTACTAAGCTAAAAAGAGTTTGCTACCAAAACATAAGCTCAAGGCACTGTATTTAAGAAACTACGAGCAGGAAGATTGAGAGCCAAAGAATTTATCCAACAGATCATCAGTGAGGAAGCCCAGGTTTTGGGGGGAGCCAGCCTCACTTGCAGAGGATTGAAAGAAGCACAGACCTATTTGGGGATATCGCCTTTCAAAGCAAGACAGCCTAACCATAGCAGTATGTACGTGAATGGTTTGGTAGTTTTCTTGGGCCAAGGATGTGCCCTTAAATTTTTAAAAATGTGTTAAAAAGGAAGAAGGAAATAATTTATGAAATGTGATATTCGATGCTGAGTCTTGCTGCTAAAAATGTGGTCCATGGACCAGCAACATCAGCATCACTTGCTTGCTTGTTACAAATGCAAATTCTCAGGCCACACCTCTTACTGAATCAGTATCTGCATTTTAATAATATCCCTAGGTGATTTTTATGTACATTAAAGTTTGAGAAATGACCCCCGAAGTGGACTACAAAATTAAAATAATAAAATTCTTATTTATTATTACGCCTCATGAGTAATACCATACCATTTATATATTATATATAAGTACATTTTATAATGTATTATTTATATTATTGTGGTAGTATAAATCTATTATTATTGGGGATATTTTCACAAACTATTTTTAATGAACAGAAATATATGGCTAAAAATTTTTGGAGACCACCACTTAGAAAGTTGCAACTCTGACATTCAAGTCCTTGGAGAGAGGAATAAAAGAGGAAAGAACAAAACCTAGAATATTCTAATCTTCTGGAGTACCCTCAAGGTTAGTCTATTATCCTAAGGTCATGGGGACTAATTATTACATCCATGGCTTAATCAAAATCCTCATACAGCCATTCGGGAAATGTTTTTATATAAGTTGTCCCCATATGGTTTATAATTTTCCTTTAATACCCTATCTTGGAGCACACAAGCAAGCTGGATTCACAAATCAATGCTTACAGAACTATCAAGTGATAAAGAACAAAGCAAATTCTGAATTCTGCATAATCTTTTCTTAGACTGATAAATGGAGCCATAGCCATCCATTTAAACTTCCTCACATGGCATTAATTTTTTCTGGGTGAACAATGAATTGCAAATACCATGGGTCATTAATAACCTGATAAATGTTCCCTCCTCTAGGAACAGGGAAATTTCTGCTAAGGTAGATCCCATTTCTGAGCTATATCCTCTTATGTAATTAGTGGCATTTTGACTCAGCCACCTAGGCCAAAAGTCAGTTTCTTTGTTCCTCGCTTGCTTCCTCTAGTCTTCCTTTCTTTTTCCCTTTTAGTTCCTTGTATTGCATAATTCAGGTTATGGGTGACTCACATTAACAGAAATATACAGAAAAATCAGCCAGTGGCTCTTGGAAAGCTCCTAATAATAATATTTAACTTGAGAACTACCTGAGGATTAGATAACAGACATTTTAAAGTAATATTTAAATTGATTGCTTTCATATATCTGAGTGTGGCCCTTGGGGAAAAATTCAAATGACAAGTCCTGGGTCAAACAATTTTCTTTTCAGACTTTGTACTCAAGCTGCTCAAGAATGCACGCTTATAGCACAAAGAAACCATATTTACAAGGTTGCCTCTGTTTTCCCTTCCAATTTACCATATTGAGCTTTACTCCGACAGGAGTCCATCTGGGTCCGCACATGAATCTTGTTTATGAAAGCTTCCTTTCGGCTTTTCAATCGCTGTTAGCAAATCTCTTTGGCAGGCATCCAGGATCGCCCCAACTCATATTAAAATCCAGTTTTTAGTAAATTATGTTACAGTGAATGTCGTGAGCACTTGAGTGCTACAATTATAGGAAATTTCTTCAAAAAATATGAAATGAGCAAATGGGCGATTGGCCTTTGAATGTTAAAGTATAAGAGGCAGAGCAACACATAGGAAGAACACAGAATTTGGAGTCAAAATTGGCTGTCCAAAAACCTAAGACAAGTTACTTAATCTCTTTCAGCCTTATCTGCAAAATGGAGATGCATTTATTTACTTTATAGAGCTGCAGTGATAAATGAGATACATACAAAAAGTTCTTGCTAGTGTGCTAGGAACACAGAAACTACTGTAGGCGAGGTGAAATTTCTGCTCTGTCTTTCTAGGGTCTCTGATTGGGCCTAGGAGTTAAATCAACATAAAAAAAATTAACAAGAGAAAAACATACATATTTTATTTTGTAATTCTTACACGTACATAGGAGCCTCCACAAGAAAAATGAACACCCAAAGAAGTAGTTAGGGCTGAAAGCTCATATACTAAATTGGACAAAGAGTAGCAAATTGTGCAAATGTCATGAGACAAAGGGGTTTGGGTTACCACAGTTATTTGTGAAAAACTGCTAGATAGATAAGGATTAGTTTAACACAAATTGTACAGATTTCTCTCAGCCTTGACTCCCCATCTCTGGTGATAAGAAAGTCTTCCTTCCTCCTGGTACAACGAGAGTGCCGTTCTCATGGGAATTTTATCTTCTGCTTTCAGGAAGAAAAGGGAAGGTCAGAGTCCCCTTTTTTGCATCTGCTGTTTTTCGAGTGCTTTAACTCAAAATAATTGATATGCCAAAGTAGCATATTTTGGGTTGGCATGCTCTGAACCTCAATGCTACCCCCTTGGTACCTGTTGATATTATTATTAAAATCAGCACATTGGCTCTGAGTCTGTTATGTGAAGTCTTTCTGAATAAGCCTGGACCACTATAACCTGACTGAATAGATCAGCAATACCTAAGAAAAAAACTATGTCAAATAGAAGGATGTTCATGAGATTTGTAGACATAGAAGAATGAGAGTATCAGAAAAAAAAAAATGGTAGTGAATTTCCTTGTGCTGTTGAAGGAAAAAGTAGGAGAGGCTTTAACCAAACTCAGTTATTTCTGGTCCACAAAATAAGCTGGATGCGTTAAGGCATCATAAACTGACGCCAATTAGCATTTCAACCTTTGAGCCATCTAACTCAGCAGCTACATGATCATCGGGAAAGTTTTTTTTTTTTTATAACAAAATATTTATCCTGGGACCCATCTCCCAGAGATATTTAGCTGATTTTTCTAGGGTAGGCCTAGGCATCGGTGTTTTATAAAATAGTGCCAGGGCAGCCAGAATTGAGATCTACTGATATCACCACTCTTGTTCTAAATTGATGCTCACTAATCATCCTTTTGGTTCCTATGTAGACTTTGTTCACATCTACAGAGAAAGATGACCAAGAGAATTGCATTTTAAAGATTTCCAGGTCTGTGGTTGATATTTCCCATGATGAGCCACTAATGTGACATTTGATTATAACTTGGTTTCCCATGAAGGCTGATGGAAGAGTATGAGCCAATCATGCCAGAATAAATGTTACTGGTCCCTGTGATCATTATAATTCTTACTGCAAGGTAATAAGTCAACGTTCTGTAGCTGTAGCTTAGTTTCTTATCTCCTCTTTCTTACGAGTCAATTCTTTGAGGTCTGATCACTTCTAATAATAAAAAATCTTTACCCCTTTGTTCTTTTGGTCACTTTCTTCCTCCTCTCCTTTTTGGTTCCTTCCTGAATAGTTTAGTCTAAAAGCTATTAAAAACAAACAAGCAAGGTGTATATAGGGGAGCCACAAGTGCCTAGAGCAGGGTGATGGAATCCAAGCTTGGTTAAAAAAAAAGAAAGAAAGAAAATTCTACACAGAGTGGACAGTGGACAGTGCCCTAGAGAAGGTGTCAGACCCCAAGCAGAGTGAGGAAGACCCCACATGGGCAGAAGAGGGGAGGCGTTACAACCAGTGCATGAATTTTGAGAGCCTAAGTCCGGTAAGGAAAGCATCTCCCTGGATAGGTGGTGCATGGTGTCACAGCCACAGTGGGGTGAGGAGGGTGTTCATGTTGGTGGAGCCCAGCAACTGCTTTCATAGCACGAGCAAGGTGAGGAGGGCATCTGTAATGGGGTGGGAGGGTGGTGGCCAAGAGAGATTGGTTACACACACGGGAATGATCAAATAAATAAATATATCAAGAGTAATACGAGCCAGGTTGATCACTTTCAGATAGGAGAAGTAAAAATATGGAAAAGGGGAAAATCATAATGACCCTTGTGACGTTCACTTGGAATTGGAGATATTAGAGTGCGTGATGGGTCACAATATAAAGATAGGTAGATAAAGAGATAAGTGGATAGATAAATGTCTGTATGCATTCCATGGTTTGAACGTGCCCCCTCAAAAATTCAGATATTGCCAATGTGATTATTTAAGAGGCAGAGTTTCTAAGACGTGATCCCTCATGAATGAGGTTAAAAAAAAAAAAAAGAGAGAGAGGCTTCACACATTAGGCTAGCTTGCACTTCTCCTTTCTGCCATGTGAGGACAAAACAAGAAGGTCTTTACCAGACCAGATGCCAGAGCCTGCTGGTGTCTCCAGGACCGTGAAAAATAAATTTCTATTTTTTGGTAAATTACCCAGGCTGTAATATTCTGTTATTGGTATTCTGTGGTATTCTCTTATAGCAACATGAACAGATTAGGGCAATGTGCACAAACACACATCTATACACTACATACACGTATATGCACACACACACATATATTTTTTAGTTCTGTTCACTAAGAACAACAGCATCCCAATAGTTATGAGGACACTTAGCAACCACCCAAATCTTATTTCCTCATATTCTTCTCCATTGAAAGAAAGCAGGGCTGCTTGGATTAATGACTGGTTCTAGAGTCGAGACATGAAAAATACAAGGACCTAGAATACCTTTTGACAGGAAGTAGGGAAGTCCCCAAAATAATGATGGGCTATGTCAAAAAGACACAGAAACCAGACTGCAAGTGTTTCCCTGGCCAAATCTGAGAAACTGTTTTCCTCTAAATAAAAGGAAACTACGAGTTTATAAGGATATAAACAAACAAATAAATTAAAAGTTTGATGAGGAGTGGGATATTTACATAGTTTCAATGTATTTCCCCACAAAATCCTTATTGACTTCAAAGAGAAAATGAGTGACTTTCCAGTGAAAAAACCTGGTGGATATCACCTTAATCAAATGCTCACAGTTGACATAATCAGTAAACGGACAAAGAAAAATTGTATTCCACCAGCTGACAGACTTCAATAAAAAGAACACAGCAACTCAACTATGATATTCCTGTGAAGGAGGCATAATCTAAGTCTAATCATGAGGAAACATCAGATAAAGACATATTGAGGAATATTTTATGAAATAACTGGCTTGTAATCATCAAAATCATCAAGAGAAGACTGAAGAACTATTCCCAAATAGAGAACAGAAAGACATGGCAACTTAATGCAATGTTTGGTTCTGAAGTGAATCCTTTTTGCCATAAAGGTCTTTATTGAAAACACTGACAAAACTCGAATGTGGTCTGCAGATTAGAAGGTGGTAATGTATCAGTGATAACTTCCTTAATTTTTTTTTTTTTTTTTTTTTGTGACAGAGTCTTACTCTGTTGCCCAGGCTAGAGTGCCCTGACATCAGCCTAGCTCACAGCAACCTCAAACTCCTGGGCTCAAGCGATCTTCCTGCCTCAGCCTCCCGCGTAGCTGGGACTACAGGCATGCGCCATCATGACTGGCTAATTTTTTCTATATATATTTTTAGTTGGCCAATTAATTTCTTTCTAGTTTTAGTAGAGTCTCGCTCTTACTAACGGTGGTTTCGAACTCCTGACCTTGAGCGATCCACCCACCTCGGCCTCCCAGAGTGCTAGGACTACAGGCGTGAGCCACCGTGCCCGGCCAAACTTCCCTGATTTTGATGAGTGCATTGTAGCTATACAGAATATCCTTGTTTGTAGAGAAGACACACTAACTTACTGGTGATGACGGGGTGGGAGGAGATAAAGCACCATGTTGCTTTATCTCATTTGCTTTATCTCATATCTCTTTGCCTCATTTGAGGCATCTTGCCTCAAAGGGTTCAGAACAAAACATTCCTGGTAATGTCTCTACAAATTTTCTATAGCTTGAGATTGACGAAACACTAATTTCTGGTACTTCAAAGGGAAAAAACAGATTCTGAAAGATGATTCCCAATGGGGATTTCCACCTTTTTGCCACTTTTCCTTTGGAGACAAAATTAGCATTTGGAACTTCTTGATCTTTCTCTGTCTTCCCCTCTTACCATAACTCCCCTTAATACTCTCCTTCTCAAGTTGGACTGCAAGATCCTAGGGTATTTACCTTCTTGATACTCTGTTTCATAGCCCTCTATATTTAGAAGTGCCTCTCACACTTACAAATTGGAAATTACACAGTACATTTCACCAGTAGACTACATGTGAGACATCTGTGCTATATGTAGCCAAATGCACATTATGATGTTCAGTGTTTATTCAAAATCCAAATATTTGAGAGGCAAAGAATAGTAACAAAAATCTTAAAGGTTGAGTAAGATCCTATTTAGACCATAATATAAGCTCCTTGAAAGCCTTGGTTACCTTTCGCTCATCAATGCATACAGTAGTGGTTGGCACAAAATATAGGTGCTCAATAAATGTTGAGTGAATGTACCAATGAATAAGTTCACTTAGCCTTTCTGAACATCAGCTTTTATAACTAGTAGACTAGAATAGATTGTCTATGAAATAAGTTCTACTTCTAAAACTTAATTATTTATGACCTCTGATATTGCAGCTAGGATTTATACTATCCTATCAGGCATTAAGAAGAAGCTTGTCTACCTCAATTTGAACTCATGTCCTTAGCTAAGACTAAGAGTCTAATAAACACAGTTCATAAACTAGCTATGTTTTTTAATGAGTCATTTTGAATTCTCTGAGCTACACTTTACTTTGCTCAGGGTTCTTCAGTTTGTAGAGGAGATTGGATTAGATTTTTGAAAGCTTTTCTTTCTACCATGAAATGTTGATTCTATGATACTTTGCAGATATAGAGCAAGAGCCACTGAAATTGTGAATTTGAAACAAAATTATCTCATCATTAAAACTATTCCAAGGAAGAACCTGACTTAAAAATGCAGAAAGTGATAGAATAATCCTTCAAATCAACTGCAAGGAAAAAAATATATTCACTTGCCTTAATTGACCAGATTGACATGTATTCCCCAGAGCACTGCAGAGTTCACAGTTGTTTATCATACATAGAGGCATTAACTGTAGGAGATACACAGCAATTACCCCATTGGTAATGGCAATGGTTGTGTTAGAATAAGATGGTAACAGAGTAAGAGTCAAATTCTATGGGCTAATTATGACCCTACTTTCTAGAATCTTTGAGAGATGGTTCAACAACTCTTGAAGAGCTCTAGGCTTGTGTACAAAAGGAAATACTAAAATAATGTCAATATGAGTTCAATTTTTAGCTCTGAAAATAGTGCTCTGCCAATTTTTTTCTTATATCACTATTCCAATACAGGAAATGAGAATATCTATATATCCAATCAGCTTTTATTAAGCACTAATTATGACACAGCCACTGTGTGAAACTCCAGCTATACAGAGTACAAAGATTCAACTCCTCTTAATTGGGTTTTCCCAGAGGCATTCTGAAAGGCAAGGACTTGGGTGCAGACAGTATTTGGAAGGTGATCCCAGGAAGCACAAGTAGAGGGCTGGGGAAAGTGACACAGAAAGTTAGAAAAGCCAGTGTGTGTATATTTATGAATAGGTTATGGCTGTAGGCAGTGGCAGTCCTACTGGAGACACTTGGAAGAATCACATATAACTGCAGTTCCTAACCCCAGGGCCACAGCCCAGTACTGGTCCACAGCCTGTTAGGAACCGGGCCACGCATCACTGTCTGAACTCTACTCCTCCCACCTTTTGCCCGTGGAAAAATTGTCTTCCATGAAACTGGTCCCTGATGCCAAAAAGGTTGGAGGACCGTGGATGTAGAACATACTTCAGAATTGTTCTTATAAGGAACAGAATAGCTGAATCTGGCATATTTTCTTTTCCAGACATGACCACAACAATATCTACTATCCCGAATACTCTTCTTATCATGTGACTTTGAGAGTCGTCTACTCAAGAGCTTGGGTCTACATTCCCTCCCCTTAAATATGGGTGAACTTGAGACAATAGTGGAAGTGGTCCTATGTGACTGCAGAGACCGAAAGATAAAGGACAATACAGCTTCTTCTAGTTTCTCTTAGGTTGCTCACTCCTCAAACACACATCGTGAGGAAGCTCAAATTTCATGGGGATTATATATGCAGATGTCCTAGCCATTAGACCCAGATGAGGACCTAGCTATGCCAGCTCTGACTGCCAGAAAAGGGAGTGAGTAAGCCCTCTGATGAGTCCTACCTTCAGTTATCAGGACACCTCAAGCCTTTGCATCTTCTCTAATGAGACCTAAACATCATGGAGCAGAGACAAGCTATCTTTGCTTTACTCTTTCCAAATTCCTCACTCCCAGAACTTGTGAGTTCTCTGGTAAAATCAACATTACTGTATGGCTCTAAGTTTGGGGTACTCTGTTACACAGCAGTAGATAAACAGACCTGGGCATATATCCACCAATACTCAGCCCTCATTAGTCATGAAACATTAAGTCTCTAGGACATTTAGGCTGTCCTGCGTAGCTGGTCAAGTTCCAGCAAGTAGAGAATTACAGAGATTTCGGCAATTCAATAGGGAAGCTGTCAGAGTACAGTAACTGTTCTGTGAAGCTGCGGTTGATTGCTGAGGTAGACTGCAGCAATGGTAGATTGCTGAGGTAGGGGCAGAGGAACCCAGCATACATCTCACCTGTGGTCAAAGTGCTTACATTATAGAGTGGAAGATGAACATGTAAACTGACAAGGTGTGATATGCTAAACCCAACGATAGCGTCAGCATAGGCTCTCTGGAAGCTCAAAGGAGAGCCTCCTACCTCAGACCTCAAGGTATGGAAAAGGTTTCCAAAAAGAATAACTGAGTGAGTCCTTCAGTCTTTCCTGCATCAGGACATGGGGAGGGAAACCCCTTCGGAGAAAAATAACTTTATAAAGATGTCACTTTTTAGGACAGCATTATATTGGCCTACAAATAAAACCTTGGTAGGTTACAATTAAGCATACGATGATTACTGGTTTCTTTTTCGCAGAGAACAATGTCTCAGTCTGCATGAAATTGATTTAATGACTTGACTATCCTTAAAATGGAGAGGTATATTTTTGATTTTTAGTGAGTAAGTGAAGATAATATGCTCTCTCATAGTATATTTTATGAATTCCTGTTTAATTCAAATGGTATCATTTTCCAAAAAAAAAAAAAAAAATGAAGATAGAGAAAGGGAAATAGAAAACATGTCATTATTCTCTGGCTCTCCATCTAAATATGATGATTTTATTAAGCACTACTTTCTTTAACTGAAATTCTTATGTCCCATATACTAGTTTTTTCTGATAATTTCTATAATGCTGAATGAACTCTTCTGTGAGTATGTCTTCATGTGAATATATTTTTAATCTGTTGATTTTTAGCAAACCTTTTAATAAAGTATAACATACAGAGAAGTATATAAATCATTGCAGCTCAATAACTTTTCACAAATTATATACACTTATGTAACCAACAGCCAGATCAAGGAACAGAATATGACCAGCACTCCAGAAACACCTCCTCTGCACTCTACCAGGTACTACCTCTTTAAAGGTGACTCCTATCTTGATGTCAAGCCATAGATTTGAATGTCCTGCTTTGACCTCTATGTTAATGGAAACATCCGATGTGTACTCCTTTGGGTCTCACTCCTTTCACTTATCATTGCTGCCGTGAGTGAGATTCATCTGTCTAGTCCAGAGTTATCAGACTTTGATTGTTTAATTTTTAACTGCCCTGTATTAAATTTTTAGTTCACTAGAAAAATCAGGAGGTCCATGATTATCATCTGATATCCTGATATTCTGTTTCCAACTGAGGAGAGCTTTCACTAGGAAAAAAAAGAAAGACAAAAAAAAAAAAAAAAGGAAAAATTGAAGAATTAATTTTTATAGGGGGTTAAACAATGAATATGGTAGATTGTTCCATCCTTTTCCATCTTCTACAATTTCTTTTTTTAGTGTTTTGTAATTCTCCTTGTGTAAGCCTTTTGTATGTTTTGTTAAATTTATTCCTAGATATTTAATTTTTTGGGGGGGGCTATAGTAAATGGTATTACCTTTTTGATTTGAGTTTCAGCTTGACTGTTTTTGGCATATATGAATGCCTCTGATTTGTGCACATTGATTTTATAACCCGAGACCTTACCAAATTCATTTATCAAATCTAGGAGTCTGTTGGAAGAATCCATGGGGTTTTCCAGATATAAAATCATATCATCAGCAAATAGTGAGAGCTTGATCTCATCTTCTCCCACTTGGATACCCTTAATACCACCCTCTTGCCGATTGCTGTTGCTAGGACTTCGAGCACTATGTTGAATAGAAGAGGGGAAAGTGGGCATCCTTGTCTAGTTTCAGTTTGAAGTGGGAACGATTTCAGTTTTTCTCCATTTAGTATGATGTTGGCCGTATGTTTGTCATAGATGGCTTTGATGAGTTTAAGGTATAAGCTGCCTATGCCTATTTTGTTAAGAGTCTTTATCATAAAGGTGTGTTGGACTTTATCAAATGCTTTTTCTGCATCTATTCAGAGAATCATCCACCCCAATTCGCCATTTTTAAGAATGAGGTTGGTTTTTAAATATGCAGGCAAGTAGTGGGCAACTCAAGTGAGACCTGAGTTTATTCAATGTTTTCTCATATCTCTATTAGCCAGGTCTTTTGAGTATAATTATATCACATATTGAGAAATTATAAAAATGAATTTAAGATATTTCAAAATTGGAAGCTGAGTGTCTTTTAATAGCTACATGTGAAATATAAATATTGAGATTTATTTTCCAAGATCAAAAAATGCATTATTGGGCGAGTGTGGTGGCTCATGCCTGTAATCCTAGCACTCTGGGAAGTTGAGATAGGAGGATCACTTGAGCTCAGGAATTTAAGATCAGCCTGAGCAAGAGGAAGACCCCATCTCTACTAAAAATAGAAAAATTAGCCAGGCAGCGTGGTGCATGCCTATAGTCCCACCTACTCAGCAGGCTGGCACAGGAGGATTGCTTGAGCCCAGGAGGTTGAAGTTGCAGTGAGCTAGGATGATGCCACTGCACTTTACCCAGGATGACAGAATGAAATTCTGTCTCAAAAAATAATAATAATAATAAAATGTGTTTGTGTGTGTATTTGGAAATACTGTAATGCTTCCTCTCTATTGCTTTCAAATAAGGCATTTTGTGAAGAAATTCCACAATTTTGATTTCAATATAGAGTCATTTTTAAGATGCCAGCCCCAGTTTGGAAAAAAGCATGAGGGAAGTGTCTTATGTTAAAAAGAAAACACTAGAGGCAAAAAGTTTAAAAAGAAAAGCATACCTAAATTTTGATTTGTTATCAAGTAAGCTGAAAAAAAGAACATTCAGAATTTTGTGAGTCATCAAACTTTAATTTAAATTACAAATTAATTTATTCTAAACCTAAAGGAATTTTCAAGGAATGAACAAATCTTTATGAATATTTTAAATTTTGCCAATCATAAGGCACAACTATTATAAAATCTTTAAGAAAATTATAATGTATGTGTTTTCTGCTGATTTTGTTTTTGTTACATCTTAAAATCATTAAGGGATATTTTAAAATGAGTTCTTGCCATACTTTCAATGCATCTAACCTTCAAAATACTCACTTGTTCATAAGGGGAGTGGGATGTGCACTGCTTTACAATACTCACCAAATTTAATGTGTGATGAGAACTGTCTCTTCAATTTTATCTATTTATAGGCAAATTTTAGATAAAGCAGAAGACATCTTTCTTTATTGATCATTCCTTCATTATTGCTGAATATATAATTTCTTAGTTATACAGACCAAATGACAAGAGAAGAATATTGTGCAATGATACCCAATTTACATAGAAATTATATTCATTCTTTACTTTGAGATCCTGTTTAGGTATTACTTTGAATTACAAAATTTAGACATGCAGGTTAACTCTCACTGAAGGCATACAGAATAGCTCCCACCCTGAAACCCCAAAGAAAGCAGTAACTATTTGTGTAGTCTACAATTGTCACCTCCAATCCCCAGGAATAGGTTTTATCACAGAATTCATTTTCACTGTCTTTTCAAGGATATGAGATTTTTTTGAATTGCTGGCTGCAGGGATCCCAGTAATTTTTCTCACACACAGCCCTGCAAAATTCACTCCCTACACGGGAAGAAGTCTCAAGAAATAAAGGGGTAGCAAGGATTTCAAACTCTCACAGAGAAGAAAACCATTTGTTTTAATTGTGTTTTGGTTTGTGCTATAATAGAAATCATCTCTATTGCTATGTGATATGTACACAATAAATAGGTTTTCAGAATGATTAAACGCCTTAGCTTCACTTCAGCTATTATTTTCAAAAGCCATTTATTCTGGGCATAGTAGAAAACCATAGCAAATATTTATGAAATCATTTGACTCCAGTGCTATTGCTATGAGTATCTTCAATATTCTCATTTTTTCTAAAGAGTATGTATCTTATGTTTTTATAGTAACAACAAGAAGACAATTTATGCCTTTACGAATTATTTATTAGTGCCACAGAATACCTCTGATTTTCTACAGAAGTTACTGCCTCAATATTTTTTTAATATTTTATCCTCAAAAAATTAGAATCTAGGAGAGCTTTAATAAAAATGACTGTAAACATAAAGTAATTAATTTTAGGGAGATTTTAGTAAAGAGTCATCTGTACTCTAATAAAAGATATTCCAAAGCTTGATCCAAGGAAGCATTATGGTACATCAACTATGGATAGCAAAGATGTTTATTTAATTTTATAAGCTTTGCATAGTTAAGAAATGATAAAATATTATTTGATGTATAGGAAGTTAAAGTCATTCTTAAAGCATCATTTTTCCTGATTCATTACCTAATAACTTACTAATTGAATAAAGAGATATTGTAATTTTATTCTCCTTACCATTCTTTCTTCATCGGTATTTTGGTATAGAATAAGTTTGTGCTCCAGTTAAAAAGAAAAAATCTCAAATTGCATTGGCTCCTCTCAACAAAGATGTACTTCCTCATTGTGCTATTATATATAATTTGGCTAGAGGCTCTATCCCATATAGTCACACAGAATACTAGACTGACATAAGCTTCACCTTCTTATACCTGTACCATCTGGAACACCTAGAGCTATGTATCAGTAAAAGAGACAACTGGAGAACTATGTTCCAGGTCATGTTGGCTTTGGCTGGTAAGTGATACACATCATTTCAGTCGATAACCCAATGCCAAATTTTATCACATGATGACCCTCAAGCAATCATATGAATGTTAGAAAATATGGGTGAGCTTGTAAGTATTTGTTGATCATTCTATTTCTACCACAATCATTAAGAAGAAAGAGGTAAGATTACATGTATCAAGTCCCTCCAGTTGTAACACTATGTGATTTTACATTTTCATATCATGCTATTCCTACCCTTATTGGCTTATAAATCCAATAGATTCTGGCACAGATCTTTAGGTTTTGCACGTATTTCTGTATCCTTTCAGGATACAGTTTACTTGCATCACACCAATCCATCCATGCAGATCCTTCTATTCACATATCCACATGCATATTTCTCAACTTAAATTTTTAGATGCATGGATTTTTGTTCTTCTCTTCCACTGTGATATCTCTATCCTTAGAATAAAATGTCTTAAATTCTGGACTATAATACATCACTACATATCAAGAGTAAAAAATGATTTCAGTAAAAATTAATGTATATTAGACAACTTTATTAGCATGTGGTCCTTCAAAGACCAACTTAGTTTTCTTGATTCCACTAATTTTTCATAACATTTTACATGAATAGACAGTATTCAGTATTTGTGGTTTATTAAGTTGTTTTTATTAGATTGGAAGATTGAAACATTCCCACATTTTGCCATTAATATGCTTCACAATAAATGCTACTAGTGAGAATGTCAAATGAATTACTTCTAATTTTTCTACTGCCAGCCAGTGTTCATTTCTTTCTTTTCCCAATTAGTTAATTGACCTCTTCTGTATTTTAGGATTATTACCATGAAAGGGTAATTTTTCTTTTTCAGAAGTAAAATGATCTCCTTTGAGACAACAACAAAGGGTTACCATAAGTAGTCACATTTTTATTATTATGCCAAGTATTGCTGGAAAGATAATTGTTCTTCTGAGCAGTTACCTCCACTGCCCTTTCCACTGTAGTGGTTTTGCTCCCACCGAGAATTTTATTTTAGAAAAAATAACTTACTTTTAAGATGTGATGCACAATTAGTTTCTTAACATGGATATTTGGGGGAAAAAACCCTGAACTGCCAATTGCATATATTAATAAAAATAACATTAACTCTTAAATCATCTCTTTTTTAAGGCTCTGTATCAATGATGAGGGTGTTTTCTGACAAATATGACTTTTTCTGCACATTTGGAAAACAGAAAAGTGGCTGGCAATTAATTTTATAAGGAAAATTTTATACCATCACATACATTAAATACTGTATTTCCTTATATTTAATTAAATCATTACAAACTACATTATGTAATATTTTGTTAATTCTTTATTGTAACCAAAGTAAATGACAAAAATTCTGCTGGCCAGGCAAATTAACTCATCAAATCCAAGTAATCTTAGTTTTAGAATGTTCATTAGTATGGTATTATTTTAATTATATTGATTTGATGGTATTCTGGATATATTTTTCCAATCTCTATGTTTATGTTCGATTTGAATATTTTAAAAATGACTGAATATTAAAGTATGTATATTAAAATAAAGACAAAAAGAAAAAATTATAATTTTTTTCAACTCTTGTACTCTCTCAGAGTAAAGTGTAATGAGTTAATAAGAACGATGCCAGCAGTGGACTCAATAGGCAAATATTTCTTATATGAATAAATGATAGTTCTCTGTATATGGTAGATTCAAGTGAATGGTAATTATGGTAATATGATAGTGGTTTTGATTCTTTGGGGACCAATTTGTAAAAAAATTTTCTTTTGGATCCCATAGAACATCCATGGACAATTAATTCAAGTACTGCTTCTACCTAGGCATGCATGAATAAAAATTAGGTAATTTAATGTGAATTTCATTGTTATCACACCAAAAGCACATAAGAATATGCTTGAAACTTTTCCTACTTACAGGTGAACTGAACTAAACATGTATTTTAATTGCTTTATGTGTTCTCACTTGTACTGTGGCTAATGAGCTTTTAAAAATAATATATTTCTTTCCCAAATGGGTAGACTTTAAGTGTTTCAGAAGATATGAATCGAGTATACATTTCAGCAATATTTTTAGAGATATTTAATCATATTATTTCATCAAATATTCTAGGGAAAAGACCACCAAAGGTGTCTTAAAACCTCAAACACAATTAAAAAAGCTAAATTGTCTTAAGTACTACCATAATAAGACATAAGGAGACTTATTTTCCATGCTGTGAGGATTTGTCATAATAAAGCCACATAATCAAGTAATCTCTGGGCACTTAATCCTATTCACTTAGTTGATCAAAATTAGATACAACTATGGTTTACTATAAGACATATTTTTTTGTCACCTTCATTTCCTGACATAAAATAGAAATTCTGAATTATAGTAGAGTATGGGTAAAACTAAGTTTCTAAAAATGTTTTTTGATAATTAAGATGGCTTTATGCTTTAATTATAGGCATTAATCTCTTTCCCTTTGTATTTAAAGTTATAGACATCAGGCAATCTTTACAGTATTTATTATAGTTTTTTGTTAACCGCAAATTTTACTAGAAATTGGCTACTTATGAGTCCTTCTAACTGATGATATAGTTTTTGATACCTGTAGGAAGTAGTCACTTGAAATGATGATCCTGTCAACCCATTCTATTCTGTAATTCATAAAAATAATACTCTGTGTGCTTTGCTTCTAGGAAGCTTGACTCCAAAGTTTTATTTTTAGCTATATACATTGGCAGCCAGACATTTTTGTGAAGGGGCATCCGCCATAATTATTTCATACCAAGTGAAGTCCAACCACAGCTCATGAATTCAGTCATCATTATTCCCACCCAACAATCCTGGCATCCTTATCCTTCATGGAAAAAATTAGAAACACAGATGGATAATCTGGGAAATATTCCACAAGAATATTTTTTAAAGCACAATTCTTGTTAAGCACAGATTTTATAAGATACAGTGTATAATTTTAATAAATAAGATTATGATTTTTAGCTGTATCATTTTCAAAATCAAAAGAGATGATAGGAAATCTTTTACATGAAAAAGATTTATGCAACTCTAGTGCTTTAAAGCTGAATTTGAAATCTAAATTGCTCTTTTCATTATGGTGTTGAAAAGCAAAGAGAGTTTGACTCAGTATAAAGAAAATGCTTTATATTGAGAAGTTCAAGGGCCACATTTAAGTCTATTCCTTCAGAAAAATGCTGTCCAGTGAGAAATACTAATCCAAATTTTAGAGAGAGATTGTAGTTCTCATATTTCAACTTAACTTTTGGTGCTTTAGTAGTGATACTATCTTTTTCTTCTTAATAGCTTTTTTTTTTCCCAATCAGATGTCTTATTCTATTTATATCCCTTCCTCTTTATTTTTCTGCTTGATCTTTGAAAATGCTTTCTTTAAATGCAGCTCCTTGGAACGGTGATCTAGAAACAGAAATATGCCCCAAAAGCGGACACAGCAGGGTGGCACAAACTCCTACACATACACCCGCACTGTCTCCTGAGATCTGTATTCACATGCGATTCTAACAGAAAAGTGGGGGTCCCATGAGATCTCTACCTCTCTCCTTAAATAGCTTTGAGTATTAACCATGATCACAATATTAGATTGGAAATTCATTAATGATATTTATAAAGGGCTCAGTCCTTTCTAAATGTGGGAGTGGGTCATTCAAACCCATCCCAGACAGATGACCAGGGCATATGTAGTGGTTGTCTTTCCACAACACTTTCCTATAATACCCGCATCATGTCGTTCAACCAAAAAAGAAACCTCAGCAAAGGTACCAATTAAGTTATCCAAAACCCTGAACAGGTGAATTGGGGTAAGTGTGGTAGAGTGGAGTGACACATGGCTACCAGTTGGGACTGCAGGAGTTCCTCAGTGCGTTTAGCCTCAAATGTAGAAGAGACAAAGAATGTTTCAAATAAAATTTTGAAGAATAAAGACTATCAATTACTTATTGAGATGAATATTCAATACAGAACAGATCATCTATCCCTTAGTTTATTAGAAAAAAGATAGTGTTAAGATAATTAGTACATTTAGAGCATCTAAGGTTGAACAAGAAATAGTTTCTAATAAACATAGCCAGCTTGATACGTTTTATCTGCTTCTCTTGATCCACTCTTGGTCTTTCTCTGCCCTCTTTTGTACTACCGGAACCTAACCTTTACAGACGTTTTTAACCTGAAACTTGTTGAATTCTGGCTTCCCATTGCTTTAACCCAGTGGACGCACTGACAAGAACCAAATAATGAGAGAAGAAACAGGTGGTGTGCTTATTCTTTTGGGGTCCCTAGGGCGTCTAGTTTGGCAGTGGCCCCAGTCATCCACATAAAACCACAGATACTGGTGGTTTTATGGCTGCTCATTCAAGATTAAAACCTTCATTAGATAGAGATTACTGCTTTCTCTTTTTAACATTCAAATCCAGGAGTGGTAACAGGTTTCCATTATTAATAGTCGTGGGGTAGTGTACTATCCCTTGTTGATTCCATTAACCTTGTTCTCACTTTGGCTTGTGGTTCTAATATTGAAGGGCCCAGATGTCAAATCTATATTTTAAAGTCCCTGCAATATACTTTCAATAGTTTCTGGCAAAAAGAAGGTGAATTAATGTCATATAATTTAAATTATTCTCCTCTTTCAATACTAGTATAGCTAGAAAGTTTATTCTTGATACCTCAGTTCTATAACTAAAAACTTTCTTCTATATCTGAAAAATGATTACATCAGAAACATAATGATTGTGTATATTTTTGCTCATAAAATATTCAACATCAAGATCTTAATTAGTGACATAATTGAACTGTTTAATAATAAAAGACTCATCTAACATTGTGGTTTCATATATCTTGTTTGCTTTCCTAAAATTGATTTGCAAGTAAAATTTTCTAAATTTCTTATGACAGCCAATATCATTTTACATTTTATAGCACCTTACAGCTTATGGTGCTTAGACACTTGTTATGTTGGCATTTTTTCTACACATCTAGAAATAGAAATTATTATCCACATTTTCTGAGGATGACAGAGCTTAGGAGACTTGCCTTCTAATAACTGATAGAAATGGGACTCAAATATCAATACTTATTTTGTTTCCTACTATAACATGCTATGGCTTCCAGTTGGAACTTTTAAAAACTATTTGCAGGAGAAAGTTCAATAGAAAATTGGCTCAGATATAAAGAGATATTAAGCCTACCTGAGAGGCAAGCTGGGTACACCTGAGAATTTTTCAGGCTCAGTTTAAAGTCAATCCAAAATTATCCTTGGAAACGATTTCATGTTGTTTACTTCCTTAAATACATGTCATTTATTTTTGGTGCCCTGATGAGACAGTTAAATCTCCAAATGTTCCCCTAAAGTTCAAATCGTGTAACCATTTGCAAACTACAATTAAGGACATTGAAATATATCTAAAAGTTTAGTTAATAATTACTTTCAGAATGTAGAAAGCAGAAAAAGCAGTGTCTTTTCAAATCTGGAAATCAGAGAAAGCCAGATAATCTCAAAATCAAAAACATTTTTAACACATTAGGAAGCTAAGTTTGTAGGACACCCAAATAGCCTAATATCTAAGCAAAGACAGGTGCCTCTGTCATGATTATGGCAATAGAACAAAGACTGGGATGCCATGCAAGGGAATAAGAAATTATACAAAAATCTTCATGAATTGACAAAGGCCACATCTTGTCTTTAATGAGATAATAGAATCCCAGGGAGCCACAAACACAGAGGAGTTTGCATCACTCTCAGACTCTTCTCCATGGACTTGCATTAGATATTTACAAGAAATATGGGAGGCGGGGGAAGTTTCTCTCTGTGGTACACATGTGGGAGAGAAGAAGGATGTTCCTGTCAAAAAGGTATGAGGCCTGCCCAAACTTTCCCTAGGGTGAAGAAGAAGAAAAAAGAGGAAGAGGATGAGGGGGAGAAGGAGAAGGATTATGAGGAGGAGAAGGAGGAGGAAGGAAGAAAGAACAAAAAGGATGGAGGAAGGAAAAAAGGAAAGAAGAAGGAAGGAAAAGATGGGAGAGGGGAGGGAGAGGGAGGAGAGAGAGGGAGGGGAGGGAAAAGGAGGAGGAGAAGGAGAACAAGAAGGAGGAGAAGAAAGAGAAGAAGAAGAGGAAGAAGAAGAGGAGGAGGAGGAGGAGGGGAGGAAGAATTCTTATGCCCCTAGGGATAAGGGGTAAGGCTGAAAAGCCTTTCTCCTCCAGGGCACAAATTAGGAGTTCTTGTAACTGATGGAATGAAAAATGGAAGTGAAGTAATATAGAAGACCATAATGACTGAGGTAGAGGCAGTAAACTCCCCTGAAGTCAGACAGTTAGTGATTTTCCAACATTGTAAAAGGGGTGTATTACTGAGAAAGCTCCACCCCTGAGACCCATAGGCACTACACCTCCCTGCTACTGAGTCTATACCAGAACCCAGGAAAACTTAAACACTCCTCCCACTGGCTGGCAAACTCTCCAAAATAAAGATGTAGAAGGAGAAGGTACATGACAGTTTCCAGGCATTTTATTCCTCAGTGTTTACTCTCTTACACGGGATGACCTTTCAATCAAAATGTTTTAAGACATATACGTAGACATACACAAAATAACCCATTACTCAAACTTCCCTAGAAGAAGACAAAGTAATCAACAGAATTAGATTCAGATAAGTCCTAACTAATTGAACTATGAGAAAATGAATTTAAATTAACTAAAACTGTAGTTGTAAAAAGTACACAGTATGCATGGACAAAAAATGCAATACAGTGATGAAAAATATAATAAATATTAGAGGAAGCTCTTCAGATAGAATAAAATTGACAGCCAAAAGAAACATATCTACTCAAGGAAATGAAGATCTCTATAAGTGGTTAAAAAGAATGCTATTTCTCATACTATGCATAACATTGTACAATTATTTTCTTTTATTACTAATACGTATCCATTATTGAGATGGAGGGGGATGGAGAGAGAGAGAGAGAGAGAAGGCAAAGTGAATTTTGACAGTCACATTCTTACAGCAAAGAAAAATGTGGATTGTTTTGTTTTGAATTCTATGCCAAAACTTTGTGTTCACTATGCAAGGTCACTATATCTGTGCTAACATAATACAATATAAGTTGATATTATCATACTAAGCATTTTTCACTCTATTCACAACTCACAGAAAAACAATAGTTGAAAAAATTATAAAGTAAAAATGAAATATTTTATCAATGGAGATTTTTTTCAAAAAAAATATTTAAAAGGAAATGTAACCAAATTAATATTCTTAGTGTCTCAGCTCATAGTCAAGCAAGAAAGCCATTTAGTGATGTTCAGTTAATTAAATCATGTTAGCTTGGAAAAATAACAGAAATGTTTGTACAGAAAATAAATAGTTTTAAGGCCATTTGCCTTTCAATGAGAACCATTGCTTAAACTCTTCAGAATATTGGGAACAATAACAACAGTAAAATAAGGTAAATTATTTTAATTTTTTTCCTTTGGCTTTTGATAAACTTGTAAATGTTTCTGATACTTCTCAGTTTGGGGATATTCAAGGAGTTAATCAGAAGTTTAAAGTAACTTAGAAATTAATCTTTGTGAATAATCTGTGTAGAAATGGAGACATAGCCCAATGGAACAGAAAAAGAATCCAGACATAAAACCATCTACCTTTTCTTTCTTAAGAGAGAAAAGCATGTTTATTTCAGTCTTAGGAAAATCAGTACTTTAATAAAGGGCTAGTAGTGAGGGCCAACATATTATGGTAGTGTGGATATTATCAAGTTGTGGCTAAACCATCACATTTCAAGTTCTTATCTTTTTTCTTGAGTCTACAGTCTCTGGAAGAAATGCTCATGAACAATTTGAAACCTATAAACATAATAGTTGTGAACTTTTTGATAATGTTAATATCAGGTGATTTTTGTGGGGAGTCATAATACCTAACATTCTTAGCAAGGCTCGAAAGCCATGTATGAAATGACCCTAGCCAATGTTCTGCTTTCATATCTCATATTAAAGATAAATTATAAATAAATAAATATTCCGCAGAATGCCATTAAAGCTAATCTAAGGAAGCAAAAGTGACCACAGTATTTTGTAATATAGTTGTTAATGCCAAATAGATAATGGCCATTTCAGTGCAGTGGTGTAGTTATTTTGAAGCAAATAACTATAAACATAAATATTTATTGTGAAACGAGACATTAGCTAAAGAGAGATTTACATTTTCACATGATATATACAAACATATTTCGGTTAGTGTATCCTTCAATAATATACCCTTTTGATCATTCAACAAATTCTTGTTACCATGTGCTCTATGCCATACCCTGCCCATGCCTTCACGGAACTTGCTATGCATGGCTTCATGGACCTTTAAAATTATGGATTTTATTTGAAAGATGGCTTTAAATCATTTTTATTGCTGATACAGGGAGAGCTTCAGTATAAACAAATTTGGGGAAGTAGATCAAAAATTCAGTTTGTACATAGTAATTTAAGATGCCTGTGGGATATTTGCATACAGTTGTAAGATAGGCAGTTGTGTAAATAATTAGAGATAACAAGAGTTGTCTGAAACAGAGATGTCAATTAGGGATATTTTACAATAGCCAGTGCACTTGAAATATCTGCCTATTTTACTTGTTTATTTATTCATTTGTTATATAACATTTGCAAAAGGCATAGAATGAGGCAAAAGTATAAAGATTTGAATGAAATAGACATCCATGTTCCTATGTAACATCTCTGCTTTGGCTTGAGATGTTAAATTTTTAGATTTTTAGAATTACATTTTTAGATCCTTATCTATTTTCTTTACTTTAAGTCACTTATTGCTAGAGAATATGATTGTTAAAACTGAACATTCCAGTTTGTTTTAAAGAGTGAAAGTAGATGCTATTTACAATACCAGAAAAACAAGACAAAAGAAAATGCTCTCCCTCCTAAACCGTCTGATTCATCCTTCCCCATGTTCTCTGTCTACATCAACTTCAAAACCTACAAGAACAATCCATTGTCTAGAGAATGAAGTACATATTCCTTAGGGCATTAATAAAATGGCTTCAACATACCTTTCCAATCTAAATTGTTAGTGTTCTGCCATATACTACACTATTTTCTGGTCCTAGTAAACATACAGTTTTTAATAATATATTGCCTTTTACATTTTCTTTTAACTATGCAATATTTATGTTTGATTCTCTAATACCTAATATATTTTCTTAATCAATACTTATATTGGATAAATTTAATGGATTAATTATTGATCTAGAAATATACACACACATGCATACAACATATATGGAGATAACTAGATTATATGCCAATAAAACTTAGTAATATATATAAGTGAAGCTGTTGATAACACTAAAGGTTATAATTTGGCATATTTCTAGAAAAAGCACATTTATTTATAATTTTATTAATAGTGGTAATAGTAAGGATCTTTAGTAAATATTTGATTAATAGTAGTTAAATTTATTTTGTAGTCACATAAAGATTATGGAATTATACAGAAAGGCAAAGTAAGTGAGAAAAGGTGATTACAAATTGTAATTAATATTAATATTATTTATAACATAAATAATATATCATATATTTATATTAAGATTAACATTTTATTAATTATATTGATATTAATTTTTAAAAGAATAAGATTAAATTTATGTGATTATGAATGAATGTGTCCAAAATTTAAAGGTCATACCCTAAAATAATTGTGCTCAGTTCACATTGTTGGAATCTTCATTTATTTCATCAAAATATTGTAATTTTGTTATTCTGAATTCTTCAAACCTACCTAAAAATAGGAAGATGAAATCACATACTTAGTCATTGGCATTATTGATTATCATCCAGTTCACATTAAACTTTGAAATTTATGTATGTGACACATATATTTAGCATTGTTCAGGGTTAATCATATACATTAAATTTACTGAAATTAAGGATGAGATAGGAAATTATATTAACATATTCATCATTAAATAAAGCTCAAGTATAATATTCTTATTTATATCCTTCTTTACCTTATTTTTAAGAAAATCATAAGCATAAAAATGATTTTTTAAAGAACGGACACCTATTGCCTTGAAAAACCTACTTCCATTATTTGGAAATAATCTCCAGAAAAAATACATTTAAAAATAATCATTAATATTTTTATTCAAAGGTTATATTTGCCATTGGGTAGAACTATGATACTATTTGTTTGTTAAAATTTTATTTTTCAAGCAACCTTATAAACATAAACATTTCTTAATATGAAATATATTTTTATTTTATTTAAGACTACATATTAGATCTTAATCAATTAATAACTGCAATGATATCTCTCATTGCATATACACACCCACAACACAAATTTGGTGGGGAGAGATGCTTTGTTTATGAGTATTCCATATCTTTCAAATTGCCAATATCAGTGCATCTTTTTCAACATTGAAGAAATTGCTAAAACAAAGCCAAACACCAAGGCAGAAATTCTAAAATATCCTCAAATCTATGTACATAGTCTATATATACATATGTAATATATAAAAATTGTGAGTTTTTTCCAATACAAGGAAAATGTAAATTAAATGAATCTGGTACAATTTATAAGCAAGTACTTACGAATTCATTTCCAAAACAAATTTTTTAAAAACAAATAATGTACATTTGTTATGCTACAATGAACAACTGATGCCAATTAAATTCATCCCAGTTTATAAACTATCCTCTCTGCTGATTAGGGAAAGTAGTTTCTTATAAAAATCTTATAAACTCTGAAAATAAGCAACATAATATGTTACCAGGACGAAAGAAATAACATTTTCTTTAAGCATTTCACTATGAAAAAAGTCAATATTTTGTTAGCAGAATATTTCAGTAGCCAAGACTGAATAAATAATAGAGACAAGGAAACTTCCTCAATATATTAAGTGATATTGTTTCTTTGTATTATACAAATTATATCGATTTTAATAGATTATATTGGTAATACTTTTTCAAATGCATGGCTTCTTAGTTTTATTTGCACAATCATCTTTTCTTTTGAAAAACAGTAGCACTCCAGTCTTAAAATTATACATTTCCATCTCACAAATAGTTAGCTTCCAGATCCTATTTCTTCCTATGAATCCAAATTAAACTGTCTATAGAATGAAATATTAATAATCTATCTCCTTGTAAGGGTCATATATACTATAATATGTTTCCAAATTTCTCAAGTTGGGATTGTATATTGACACTTGATTATGTTATTTGAACAAAACAAATCTGGAATTGAATCATTTCTCTTATACTCTATCACTATGTGCAAACACTTGGGATAGAGGTATAAATGTATAAAAATTTTAGTAGAGCCTTGCCCTATGTGGATTAGACTTGAGTAGGAAAGACACTTTCATGTTTCTCAAATGATTTGCACACATGCTATCTGGTACAATAAACATGATTTCTTAATTTTCTTTAGCATGAATTATTATATCTCTATAAAATGGCCTCATGTGTTGAATCTTCCTACTCTCTGAAAAAGTAGCAAAAGGGTAGAAATGGATTCTGTATGAATTGTAGCACATTGGAAAGTCCTAAACATGAGAATAGAGGAGATATTCAGAACAACTCTTGTCACAGTCTTGTCCATGGCTGGGCTTCCAAATGTTTCCCCAGTTCTTGGGCTCCTGGCTTGGAGGAATCACAAGCCGTGGCCCATGCGATGGAGAGAAATGACGACACTCAGCAAGTATGCCTGAAGAATTTATTGTAAAGAAAGTTTAAGGGTGCAAAGTGAAAGTACATTTCCTAAGGGGAAATGGGTCTGTCTCCATGAGTGGAGAAGACATTGTCTTCTTCTAAGCTTTTCCTTTTATATGCTAGTAGTATATGTTGATGTAAAGGTCAGTTATAATTACTTATGACGATATGTCATGGGTTTTGGGGTCTGGAATTTTCCAGATATGGACATAACTTAAAGTTACGTTCCAGACATTCTTTTCCCTGTGATGGGGAAAGTCACCGTTTATGGTGTTTTCCTATTTTCTTATTGGTGGTCACTGTTCGTTCCATGGTCTAATTACTCCATTCTTTAAGACTGAAATTACTGTTTTCCCCTGTTATTTTCTGTAACTATTTCCTTCTTATTGTTTTCTTTAACAATTTCCCCCTTCTTGTTTTCCTCCTCCTATCATTCCATTATCTCTTATATTTCTGTCCCTAATACTCTCAGATAAATATGCCATCATGATAAAACAAACAAACAAAAACACCAAGAGGGTATTTCTAGAGACACTTGAAGCCTGTGGTACACTGCTAGTAACCATATCAAGCAAAAACTCAAGCCTAGTTGAACTACTGGGTAGATTAACTCAAATCCCATTATAATGGCCTAGCAGAAGGAAAGGAATGTCCACTGAAAGCACGAAAACTATTTGAATCAGTCTCTACTATCCAAGATATACAGCTTTCAAAAAAAATTTATGAAGCATGCATAAAGACAAAAAAATCAACACCGTGGAAAGATGAAGAAATCAACTGAACCAGACTCACATATGGCACAGATGTTGAAATTTGTGACAGAAAATTTAAGATCAATATGGTTAACATGTAAATAGTTCTAATGGAAAATATGATGTGTCAGATAGATAATTTTAGCAGAGGTACTAAAGTTATAAGAAAGCGTTAAGAGGAAATACCAGTGATATGAAACACAGTAATGGAAATAAAGAATATTTTCCATGGAATCATTGGCAGGTATAAGACAGCTAAGCAAAAACTTTATAAACTTGAAGCAGGTCAGTAATACTAACCATATTGAAACACACACACAAAATGATTTTAATAAAGTATGCAACATTTAAAATCTGTAGGACAGTCTGAAATGATTTAACATCCTTGAAACACCAAAAGAAGAGAGAAGAAAAGAAAATGGTCCAGAGGATATATTTGAATGTTATACATCATATTAATAGAATAAAGGATAACAATCATTTAATTATCTCAATTGATACAAAAAAAAGG
This sequence comes from Lepilemur ruficaudatus, assembly GCA_963574885.1. Taxonomy (NCBI): domain Eukaryota; kingdom Metazoa; phylum Chordata; class Mammalia; order Primates; family Lepilemuridae; genus Lepilemur; species Lepilemur ruficaudatus. Next base: position 62,334 of record CAUYRT010026239.1, on the reverse strand, counting down.
CAGCTAAAATAATGCAATATCCTTTCATGACAAAAACTCTCAAATTAGGCATAGAAAGTATGTACTTCAACATGATAAAGGTTATATATGACAAGCCTACCAGCTAACATAATAGTCAAAGGTAAAAAACTTTTCCTCTAAGATCAGAAACAAGGAAAGGATGCCCACTCTTTTCAATTCTATTCAATACAGTACTGGAATTACTAGCCAATTAGGCAAGAAAGAAAAATAAAAAGCATCCAAGTAGGAAAGGAAGAAGTGAAACCATTTCCATTTATAGATGGCATGATCTTATAATAATATAAAGATGTTAGAACCGGTTTTCCTTTGCCCCAGGAACAGAGAGGCAGAGTCACCGAGGCTGCAAATGACAAAGGAGTTTATTGGCTAGCTTGAGCTAGGGTCCTAGTCCAGAGCACCAATGCAGTGGCCTCCCCATGAACCAGGAACCCGCCCCGGGGTAAAAGTCGAGGTTTTCATACTTTTTAGTAGGTTTACATACGCTGGGCACATCATCCCCTTTCCCCCCCTTAGTGCATTTGCTCTTTCAAAAGTGGCTGATCATGTTGGCTTCCAATTGGTTGGCTCCAAGGTCCTGTTGGCTCCTGACTGGCTGGCTCCAAATCTCGGGACTCTCCAGTTGTTATCAGCGTCATTGTGGGGGAAGGGGAGGACCCGCGTTGGGGAAACCGAAACTTAGGCCTACTCCAGGAGGTTCAGCCTGTCATGGAGTCACCCCTGCTTTCCTTCCTGCTTTACAAAGATAATACTGAAGATGCCACCAAAAAATAAACAGAAAATCAAATAAACCCAGTGGAGTTGTAAGATAAAAAATCAACATATAAAATTCAGCTGCATTTCTTATATACTAGTTATGAACTATCTGAAAAGAAAATTTAGAAAATAATCCCACTTAAAATAACATCAACAATAATAAAATACTTAAAAATAAACTTAAAGGAGGCAAAAGACTTGTAGACTGAAAACTACAAAACATTGCTGAAAAATTTAAAATGGCACACATAAATGGAAAGACTTCCCATGTCTTGGATAGGAAAACTTAATATTGTTAAAATGTCCATACTACCCAAAGTGATCTACAGATTCAATGCAATCCCTACAAAAATTCCAATAGCATTTTCACAGAAATATAGAAAAAGCAACTCTAAAATTCATATGTAACCATAAAATACCTCAAATTGCCAAAGCAATCATAAGAAAAAAAGAATAAAGGTGGAAAGTTTCAACAAATAGTACAAAGCCACAGTAGACAAAACAGTACAGAACAGCATTTTATATGTATATGTATGTATATAGACACATCCATCCCCAGTAGAACAGAATAGAGAGCCCAGAAATAAATCTATACATTTATATCTTTGACAAGGTGCCAAGAACACACAGTGAGTAAAGGGCAATCTCTTTAATAAACGGTGATGGGAAAACTAGATAATCACATACAGAAAAATAAAACTGGACCCTGTGTCACACCAAATACAAAAATAAACTCAAAGAAAATTAAAGACCTAAATTTAAGACCTGGAACTGTAAAACTGCAAAAAGAAAACATAGGGTGAAAGCTCGATGGCATTAGTCTTGGCAATGATTCCTTGTATGTGACACCAAAAACATAAGCCACAAAACCAAAAACTTACAAATGGAACTACAACAAAATAAAAGCTTCTGTACTGCAAAGGAAATAATCAACAGAGTGAAAAGACAACCTATTGAAAATATTTGCAAACCATGTATCTTGACACAGGGTTGCTGTATCCAAAATATAAAAGGAACTCCTACAACTCAATAGCAAAGAGCCAAATAACCAATGGGCAAAGGGCTTGAAAAACACTTTTCCAAAGGACACATACAAATGGCCAGCAGGCATATGAAAAGATGCTAATCATCATTAATCATCAGAGAAATGCAAATAAAACGCACAATGACATTATCACCTCACACCTGTTCAGAAGGCCATTATCAAAAAATCAGAGAATAACAAGTGTTGGTGATGTGGAAAGACTGAAGCCCTTGTGCACTGTTGGTAGAAATGAATATAAAATGATGTAGCCATTAAAGAGGATAAGTTTATCAAATATAAACAACTAAAAGTGTTTATATTGAGTATTGGTATTGTTGGGATGTTTCATTTTATACTTTATACACATATATTGCCTATTCAATAAATGGTATGAATATATTTTGATTTTCAGATAACGAAAAATAATAGCACATTAGGATTTTTTTCTCCTGTTTCCAAACCTCTTTATTTTTCTTCTTGCCTAAATTTTACATCATCAACATTTATCAATTTTATGAGAAGGAACTTCCTATTTACACACATTTCCAACATTTTCCTAAGAACATTTTTGGAAATAAAAGCTCTACATAACATTAATAAAGCATACAAATGTTTCGTAACTTTATAAAAATGATAGGTTAAAAGTCAAAGAGAACGCTTCCTTATCATTCTGACTTACAGGTGAAATAAAACATAGTTCATAATATAAAAAAGTTTAAAGTCTTATTAAAAGGAATTCTTTGGTATAAAATGAGGTACTGATAAAAATAAGGAAAAATACCTAAAACCGTATTCAAGCAATATATGAAAAGAAGGCCCTTGACATGTGTGACCTTTGTGAATTTCTCAAGTCCCTTGTTCTTTCATCAGAACCCACTGGAACACAGCTACTTGTAGTATCCTTGCAGATTGAGACTAAGGATGCTGAGTAAGCTCCCCAGACTCTTTTAACTGCAGCTGTATGGTATAATTGGCATAAAGGATGACTGGAGCCATGCTAAGAAAGCTTGTCTATGGATTCTACATGACAAATTGCTTAATGGTGGAAATATTCCCATTTCAGTAGCAAAAGAGAAACATGATGCCATTTTTATTAAATTAATTTAATACAATTAATTATTAATTTTAAAATAATATTAACTGATAAAGACAAAGAGGGTTTGCTGGTCAATAAAGAATTATATTCAAATGTATTTTCACAGATTCAAAAGGTGACTTTTTCTACTAGACATGAGTGAAAATGGCTTAAGTGTAACTGTATAGATACACATCAATATTGAATTCTTTCAAATGAAAATGATTTCAAAACATAGGCATGTTTTCCAATAATATATTTAAATGTTTCATGATGCAAACTCTGAAGCATTTTTTAATCAAATAGCACAGCAAATAACAAAACAATCTTTGAATCACTGTTTTCACGAAGGATAAAATTATCAAACTAAGATTTTGAAATGTAATAGAGTGACAGTTGCTTTATAGAAAAAGAAAGATATGTATATTGGCGTTTCCTTTCCATGCTTCAGATTTGCATGGAAATACCACTGCCAGTACAAGTCTCCATCAATTTCACCAGTGGTGCCTTACTGAGGTCACTCCTGCCAGACTAAACATGCAGTGAAGCTCTTTCCATTTTGGGAGATGAAAAGTCACAACACAGAAGATGAAATGTCTCAGCAGTGCTAAACTGATTCACTTATCCGAGATTCACAGCTGCTGTTAGCCACTTTGGTGAGTTTACCAAAAATATCATAATAATTAGATAAAAAATACTTTTATAACCCCTTCATATTCAAACCTGTTTCACAAATTTGCATGTCACAGTTAAGGCTGGCCTTTGGTGGATTAGTTGAAAAGCTCAAAAGTGTTTGCATGGTGAATTTTCATTGAAATAAATAATCATGGCCCCCCACAAATGAAACACATTAATAATTTTATAACTTAGAATAGTCAAAATACCATATATTAAAGAATTATCATGCTGTTAGAAAGGCTAGGCTAAATTAAGATATATATATATATTACATTACATTCTCATTCTGGATAAGCTAATATAACTTTGCTCAATGTGATATACTGTGATATAATTGTGATACAATATTCACATTTTTTGATTTAATAGTGTTTCTGGTAAGCTCAAAACAAATTGAAAAGTAAGGTGCAGTCTTGACTCTCCTAAGAACAAAGCAGTCTCGACTCCATAAATTGAAGGTTCATGTGTATGCTTTTTATATTAGTGAAGAGTTAACACATACAGGTAAAAAAAAGTCTCCTAAAATCCTGTTGCAGGATTTAATGGTTTGTAGTAACAATAAGTGTCTGGAGAATATAGTGACACTCAGCTTAATCAAAAATGTACATTTTCTCCCTGAATTTTGCTATCAAGATTGACTGTTTTGATAATTTGTAATTCAAAGGAGCAATATTTTAAAGTAAGGATTAAATTTGAGGAGATTTCTATTCTAATGACAGAATAATCTGGTGCAAAATTTTAAACTGGTAGGCCTTAGAAGTTCTGGTAGTTTTCTTTTCTTTATTTCAGTCTGGCTATTTTTAGTTGATCCAGATTAACTATTTTCTTGATACCTAAGGCCTAGGACACATCCAGGGTGAGTTTAATGCAGCGTTAAACCAGGACTGCCTTCTCTAAGCAGCATTTGATATTCAAGCCTTGGTGTTTCCTTTATCCTAACCAAAGTTTAATGTTGTAAATTCCTTTTCCTCAAGTTCCTGTTTTCCATTATCACAGGAACAGCTCCCTATTTGATAATAATACCTTCCATTTTGCTGGTACTACATTCTGCAGCATACTTGAGTTCTTATATGCTTGCCTCTTGCCATTCAGGAAAATAGCACAAGATTCTGTTTATAATAGGCTCCATAAATGTTATTAGAAGTTAATTGAATTCAAGATGTTAAAGAAACAGATAAGCCTAATGTGCTTTTTCTCAGTGTATACGTCTGTTTTGTCTAGGATAAAAAAAGACATTTGACCTGGAGTTGGAAAAATTCTGAGGCAGTTGTAGCAGGTGAAAGAAATAGCTTGCAGCTGGAAGAAAAAAAATAAAAATAATTAAGGTCAGCATACTACCTTTTGTATCACCCTTCCTTCATAATTCCCTCAAGTCTTTTTTTTCCCTTTTTTTTTTTTAAAAAAAATTCTCCTTCTGATATTTCTACCTACTCATCTGCAGTTTCTGATGTGTAAGCTCTAAATCCTGTTATGCCCATATTCCAATCACTGTTCAAATAAAAGAGAACTCACAAAACTATTTGCACCAATTTGTTGGAAGTTAAAATGTCACCAAATTTATTTAAAATGAAATAATATGTTTGTTATAAAAGTTGCCAAGTGCTTTGTGAGTTGTGCATGCTACTTAGTATGAGAACATTTAGTATAATTAAATAAATACTAATTTTGTTGTCTCACATTCTCCTAATGTGTTCGATTATAAAAATACCTGCATTGATAATCCGGGAGTTTGCAGTTGAAGGTCTTAAATGCAAGTCAATGAAGACAAAGAAAGAATCAGGGAAGTTCTCTTGTTTCTAAATTATTTTCAATCTTGAGTTGCAGCCAAGAATTTTGATTTTGTAAGCAATCACCTCACCAGCTGTCTTGGTATACCCCTGCCATGCCCTTGCTATTCCTTTTCTCAGTGGTGCATGTGCACACATGTAAATAATAGATAGGGTACATTAAGACATGGGGTAAATTGAACAGGTTTATTTGGCACTGAGCAAACATCTGCTGTATAAAATCAAAATTAATCGCCACTGTGAGTTTCCTGCAAGAACTTATTGTCATCCATTTAGAAAATACCCATTGGTCTAAATAATGCTAATAAAACACACAGAGACACACACATTCATTAGAACTTGAGCCCTCAGCTCTCAGGGTCAGAATTCTGTGACGCTGAGCTCCAAAGCAATTGCACTTCTCATCATTTTCTGATCTCTGGGAGTAAGGTAGGGCTAAATAAAAATAGCAGCAGAATGAGTGCAAGAGTCTCCCTTGAAGTCTTTGCAGAGTCTTCTGTGATTTTCCTGGCACTAGTGATGCAAGTTCTAAGTTACAGCATGTCCTCCTTTTCAATGTGTAACTACTCTCCATCACACATTCTTTAATGATGGACCATTTCAGGTCAATTATATTAACAACCAACAGCACCAAGCTTCCTTTGAAATGAAACATGAAGACTCATTCTGAAGTTTTCAAGTATAATTGAAATTAAATTCAAATATTACAAAAAAATGCTAGACATTTCTAAATGAAGTCACATTAATTTTTTTCAAGACAATATGGCATGTGTTAATAAATACTGTGTGTAACCTTACAACACAAGAAATGTCTACATCTCCCTGAACATTAACATTAAAACTTCTGGCTCATGCAAATATTAAAGATAATAATTCAGACCACTAGGGCTTGCCAGTTGCTTTCCCATACATGGGCCGTGTATCCTGTATCCAGGACTGGGGCAACATTCTTTATATGATATCCCCATAGCTGACACTAGCTTTTACCCAATTTATTGTAAAACTCTGATAAAATGTTCTCTCCACTCTGTGAAAATTCTGGACTATGAAGGCATGCTTTTTTTTTTAAATAATTGTTTGATAAAAGAAATTGTCAATATTTTCTTTGAAAAATGATCACATGAAAATACACTTTATCTGAAAGAAAAAGTGGATTATAAAAAATAAAGATGTAATATCAAGAAAACAATGAAAAAAATTCAGGTTCTATGCCCTTTATTTTCATGGAATATAATTCAGTAAGTCTATGCACAGTATAGATTTCTTAAGTTCAGAAATTATTCCAGGGAAATATTTATAGGTCTTGTGTGATTCCAACGTGTTCCCTACAAGATTACTTCTGTTACATTTCTGCTTAACTGCTTATCAGCTAATTACATAATTTGCCTCCCTGCTTAGTAAATTAAAATCCCAATTCTCCTTCTTACAGTGCATTCACTCCAGATGAGTCAACATCTGTACAGAAAGGATAGCGACCATTCAGCAAGGATGCTGCTGTTTCCTACAGTGAAAGACTGAAAATGTCAGCAGGACCTAACACACAGGTGAGTTCTACACTATAAAGGTGAAAACAAGCCAAAAATGTCTAACCAAATGTACATAAAACACATTCTCTGTAAAATCAATCACTGTATGTTTTATATCCTTCTTTTCAAAGTTTGCCTTAGTCATAGACATAGTTTTACTCTTCTAATAAAGACAGCAGCACATCTGTGTTTAGTACTTTTTAACTTTAAAAGGCTTCTCCTACTTTGATCATTTGTATCTTATAGTACTCCTGTGGAGTGGGAAGGGTCAGTATTAATATCTTTAATTTACATGAGGAAACTGAGGACTTCAGGAGCTACTAGCTGGTGATGCTCACTGTCCAAGTACCTTTTTTACTTATTCCTGTACAATGTTATTTATGCAACATTATGCTGCCTTAAATACCTCATATGACATTTACATTTATAAAACCCTAAGCCCCTTACTTTAGTTACTCTGCAACTGCACTCTGATTTCTGGAGTTTTGAAGTGGAGGAAGAGGGATTGGATTTTAAGATAAGAGTTTGGGAATACAGCTCTAAGAGGGGCAGGGCAGATCACAGAATGAAAAAGGTGAAGTACATTCTAGTTGTGGGAATTCACAGCAAACGAGGGAGAGGCCGCAAAAGTAAACCTGGTCTATCAGGTTCTGTAATTTACTTTCTTTTTAAAAATTATTTCTGAATATTATGGCAGTACAAATGTTTTGGTTATTTGGATTGCTTTTGTACTGCTTGAGACAAAGTTGTAAGTGTGCCTATCATTCAGATAGTGTATGTTGTACCTGTTAGGTATGATTTCACCCATCCCCTTCTCCTTCCTCCCACCTGTTTGATTTCCATTAAGTTTTACATCCTATTGTGCACAGGAATGCCGATCGGTTAGTTCCAATTTAATAGTGAGTACATGTGGTGTTTGTTTTTTCATTCTTGCAATACTTCACTTTGGAGAATGGTCTCCAGTTCCAACCAGATTGTTATAAATGGTATTAATTCATTTTTAATGGCTGCGTAGTACTCTGTGGTATACATATATTACATTTTATTAATCCACTGATGAACTGATGGGCGTTTGGGTTAATTCCACATCTTTGTGGTTGTGAATTGTGCTGCAATAAACATTTGAGTGCAAGTGTATTTTAGATAAAATGACTTTTTTTCCTTTGGGTAAATTCCAGAAGTGGAATTGGTAGATCAAATGTTAGGTCTTCATACATTTTCCATAGAGGGTGTACCAGTTTGCAGTCCCACCAACAGTGTCTAAGTGTTCCTTTCTCTCTACATCCACAATAGCATCTGATGCTTTATGACCTTTTTAAAACCATTCTCACTGGGGTTAGGAGATATCTCATTTTGGTTTTCATTTGCATTTCCCTGGTGATTAGTGATGTTGAACATTTTTTTCATGTGTTTATTGGCCGTTTGTCTATCTTCTTTTGAAAAGCTTCTGTTTATGTCTTTGCCCACCATTTAATGAGGTTGTTTGATTTTTTTCTTTCGGATTTGCTTGAGTTCTTTGTAGATTCTGGTTATTAGCCCTTTATTGGATATATAGCATGCAAATATTTTCTCCCATTCTCTAGGTTGTATAAATAAATGTATGGGATTTGATTAAATTAAAAAGCTTCTGCACAGCTAGGGAAATGATCAACAGAGTGAATAGACAACCTGTAGTTTACTTTCCTCTCTTGCTATTAGATGCAATATCCTGCCCAAGTAGCTAATTCTTTTTGTTTTATTTCATTTTTTTACCCCTTCAATTGTCAGGTACTGAACTACTCACACCCTCTACTCTTAAACTTTCTTCTCAATGTTGCTTAAAATCAACCTTCCTTTCTCTCCTCTCCTCACACCTGCCTTCCTAACTGAGTAATGAAAGACTGCCACAAGCTGCTTCAAATTCCTTTGGAATTCTTTTTTTTCCTTTCCTGATCAGGAGGCATTCCCACATCCAATTATCCTTGCCTATCAGTGGGCACTTTTCAGAGTGTTTTCAAGGAGGAGGCTGAATAGCACCAACTTACAGAATATTATGGTGGCTCTTCACTAGGAGAGAAGAGGTGGAATTGCCCTACAGGGTTTTGGATAAGGTACTAACAAGTACTCTAATGTGATAATGATTTAGAGATAGCTCTAATTATAGTACAGCACAGTCCAGCAAATGTGCATTGAACACAAAGCCATTTAGCAGGAAGTTGTAAGCTTCTCTGATGGCAGAAAAAAAAACCCTGCATATCACTGTGTTTGTTAGTAATAGGTTATTATTCTCCTGAATCATAAGCCTTTTCCTTTTCTCTGAATGTAAGTATATGAAGTACCATGATCTTAAATTTGCCATTATTATAAAAAATTTCCAAAATCAAAAAGTGGAAAGCTCTAAATGTTTTATAGCATTAGTGATCACAGTGATTGAACTGCTCATTAAACTTTAGTTAGAAAAGAAAGTAAACAGGAAGTCATCTTTAGGACTTTGAACAAAATAGAGTCAACACTAATATCATTGTTATTGTTATTTTAGTATGCCAGAACTTCTAGGGCTTATTTTAGCCTTAAATTAATAAAGTTATTTAATTTGTGTTGCTCTAATTTCAATTATGATATCAATTTCTTTAAGGTGAGTATATTTTCATTCTTTTAAGAATGAATAAATGAAGCATCCCTCAAAAATTGAGAAAGTATGAGAATATTGCTTCCCTGTTATACTAAACATTAGAACTAGCATACTGGATCAGCCTGGAGATCTGCAAGGTTACTTAAAATATTTCTGCATCTCCAAGAATGAAATTTTACTTCTAAAATGTGTTAACATTCCAAAAAGTGTGTGAAAATGTAGATTTGATCAGATAGGGAAAACTAGAACAGAAGAAAAACTGGAGACAAAAGGTGCATGCCCTGTTCTAGCACTGTCCATAGAAAGGGTACTTTAATATCAGTAGTCTCCCGATGTTCTTTTGCCATTTGCAACGGTCTCTTCTTGTGGAGTGGATGAGGCTGCCCATCACAATTTCCTGCAATTGAATGTTTGTGTTAATATCTATGTTTACACAGCTAATTAACACATAGTGCCCATTTTCTCAGCCGCTTTTCATTAAACACCTTCAGCTTATAAGTCTAGTTTTCATAAGAGTTACATTTGTACTCTTCTTATAAGGATACCAGTCATTAGATTTAGGGCCCATCCTAATCCAGTATACCCTCATTTTATAAGCACATCTACAAAGACCCTATTTCCAAATGAGACCATGATCTGAGGTCCCACGTGAACATGAATTTGGGGGGACACAATTCAACCTATTATGTCCTTATTCAGAAGTGAGCTATTACTAGGGCCATAAAATATATTAGGGTTTGGAAGGTGTTTACTATAATTTATTTCAAAGACAGAGAGTATGACACAAGGAAGAGTAAGCCCCAGAAGCGCCTGTGGCATATACAATATTACAAAGATTCCCCCCAAATATTCAGGAGACACATAGGCTAGAATTTATTATAGGTCAAGCTAACATAAATGACAGCTCTCAGTCGCGTTGCTGCTTTCCCATTCTGGACCCCTAGACTCTATCCTGACTTAATTTGGAGGACAAACTGAACTAATTCCATCATAGACACGGTATCTCCTAACTCAGGGAAATAGAATTTGTTAGAAAGGCAACAATGTATAAATGTTTGGACCAAATGTTTGCGACAGAGTGTTTTAATTTTTAAAACACTTATTTCCCCAAAATGACAAATTCAATTTTATCATAAAAATATATCTTAGCAATGTGGTTTTGAAATAAGATTAATGATCCAAAGTTCAAAGAATAAAAGGCAAGTCATTTATATTTATTCAGGAGATAATCTTTGGTGCTTGAAGCAAGAGAAATTTCTTTTTTTAATTTTTGAAATTTATTTATTTTTTAAATTGACCAAATAGTATCTATTTATCCTGTGTAGCCCAATGCTTAGAAGTATCTATATGTTGTAGAACGGTTAAATCTAGCTAATTAACATATGCATTACCTCATACAGTTATATTTTTTGGTGAGAACATTTAACATACACTCAGCATTTTTCATGAATACAATATATCATCGTTCATAGGACCTGAAAATAATATTTTATAATTTTGTAAACATAATTTACAGTATTATTATAATTCAAGCAAGTATGAAATGAGCTTCATTATGGTTTCTTATAATAACTTAATGTAATAAAGATCAAATAGCCTCAGTTTCTCAAACATTTAGTAGTTGTGTGACCTTGAGCCACTTTATGAACCTCTTTAAGGCTCATTTTTCACTTCCATAATCGGGCTTGATAGATTTGTTTTGACGATCTAATAAGGTGATGCTTTAATAAATATAATATGGGTTCTGGTTTTGGCCCTTGTCAAGTTGTCATTAAGTTGTAGCTATTCATTTTCTTAAAGCAAAAATGTATATTTATTAAGTTATAATAAAGTGTGTGCATTACCAGTGTCCAGAATTATCATTATCTGTCTGAGAAAAGGTTTTTATGAACTTAGTCACTTGGAACCCAATTAATATACAGAATATTTCAGGATATATGGAGGAAGGGTAGTATTGAAAACTATTTCAAACAAGGCTTTATTAGATCTACTCAGTCCACCATGCAACTGAGTAGACCTTTGCAGTAATGCAAAGTTTGAACCAATCAAATATCTCATTTTATCTTTATCATGCTGAGTGAATAAAATAAAACACTGGTTCTTTGAATTAGTTTTTTTTGAATTTAGTGGAAATCACTAGTCTTCTAACTTATTATATCTCCAAACAGACCATAAACAATTGTTTAGATTACACTTTTCTTTCACATTTATTTTTGCCTCAGTTTCCTAAGACAAGTTTATTTTTTATTATGTGGCAATTCCAAAACCTTCTCAGGTTCTCATTTAAAAGCAATCAATTGTGTACTATACATTCTATACAATAATTAACATGTGGTTCTAACTAATTCTTCGTAAGTTCTTGAATCATCTTACTGTACCATGCTCTGACCCCAGTTGGTAAAAAATAATGATTCAAGTAAACGATAAGGGTCACTCAGATTGGAAATTAATATTGTAATATTTGTCATTTTGGCAGTGATTTTATTTTCACTCTTATGAAATGTCAAAATGTTTATGGTGCATGTTTTAACACAATTAAATATCATTTTTTTCAGAGATGGGGTCTCGCTACATTGCCCAGGTTGGACTCTAACTTCTAGGCTCAAAGCATCCTCCTGCCTCAGCCTCTCAAGTAGCAGCTGAAATTATAGGCACACTACTGCACCTGGTTCCATGATTTAATATTTCAAGAAGTAATTTTAATTATTTATCTTTAGAAAATGTAGCTGCAATTTTAAAATATAGTAATGCTTTGTAGGAAAAAATTGTGTGCCGACTCGAAGACTTGTCGAAAAAGAACCAGTTTACAAGTTTATCTACCAACTTTTTTTTAGGAAAAAAAGAAGTAAAAAATACAGAATATACATAATATTGAAACTATTGGAACTTCTTTATAATATTTCTGTGGAATCTCCAGGAATTCAGCAGGATAGATTAAGAAACACATATGATGTGAAGGAAAGCAGCATATATGCAGTAACTGTGGCTATAAAAATGACATACGGCATTGTTTCATATAAACTCAAATAGCAGGTATATTACAAACAACTTAGGATTTCTGAGTCTATGTATTCACTCTATGCTTTGGGATAGAACGTATTTGTGTATTATGCAAAGCTCAGTGTCCTGAAAGTCAAAATTTCTTCCTTTGAGTTTTGTATCTGCCACTTACAGGCTGTATGATCTTGAATAAGTCATGTATCCTTTTATAGAATCAGTTTCCTCCTCTGTAATTGCAAGGTTAAAAAAAATTAACAGGGCTACTATGAGGACAAAAAGAAATACATTACACAAAGCTGTCTTATAAACATAAAGCACACAATATATGTCAATATGACATTATTACTATAGCAAAATATAAGGAAAAAAGTTGCAAAGTTGTAACGCTGCTGAAGACTCAGATAAAAGTTAAACTACCATACCACAATTTTTAAAATGATATTTTTAATTTACTACTTCAACAACATTACTACCTGTAAAGAATTCAAAGCAGAATTATTTCAAATAAGATGATCTATGAGATCCCTTTTTTCATTACTATTCTATTTGATTTCAGAGCTTTATCATATTTAAACATAGTAGTAGTACACATGGAATCATATGTTAAAATCACAAACTTTCTATATCAATTCTTAGAGAAACCATTTACATTTTAGTCCTAGGTTTGTAAAGCAATGCTAACAAAAAAATGCATTCAGTAGAAAAAGACACCAGACTAGGTCTATGGCCCATAAGATAAAATAACTGCTTCTGAAAATATAAAATACTCCTATTGTGAGGTTCTTTGTACAAAATTTTGCTCAGACTGTAGTAAAAAGTCATTAGCTATCAAATTAAACTATTTATTTGTGTTGTTTGGGAATAAGAAAAAACAACATAGTACACAAATATGTAAATATAAGTGGTATTGTAGGAACGTAATAAATCAAGAAGCATCTTGTGGCATTTTAATAATTAGAGATATAAAACATCATTTAAATGCTTAATAGGTAGAAACGAACTACACCAAGTCGAACATATATTTTCAAGATCAAATAAAAAGAAGCTGTTAAAAATTGTCAAATTATGGGATTCTAAATAATTTCTACTACAATGAAACAAGCACAAACAAGTATTCATACATTACTATTAATATATATTGTCACTAGGTAAAAATGTATAAACAAAAAATGCAAATCAATTGAGTGGCCAACATGTTTATTTGGAATGTTTTTAACATACAGACAATGAAATTCACTATTTACTTATCTTTTTTGTTTTACATAATCACAATTTAAAGCAATGATATATCTATTCTCACACACATAGATTACATGCAGATATTTATTTTGGTGCTGTTGTCTCCATGTAGAATGATATCCACATTGGTTATTTTTATTTTTATGAACATACACACAGCCTAATAAATAGCTCACAAAGCCTGTCTAAAAACTATTAGTTTACCTGATTATAATCAGTGCATGTACTTCACAAGTTTATTTATGCACCTATCATTCTTCATTCCAACATCATTTTTGCCTTCTCTACTTCCTGTTTTATAATTATCTTAGTCATAATAAATATAATTAGCCTGTAAAACATACTACCTACACATTTCAGAAGTAGAATTGAGATGTGTAAAAAAGTTAAATTTCTGTGTATCTAAATTACTAAGAATAAAATAATAATAATAATAATTGTATTCAATCATTCAGTGAAAATCTACTTGATCTTCTTTTTCAAAAATATAATTTAGATTTAATTTGAAGATTAAGACACGGCACTTCACCTAATAGGGTTCATATGCTCATATGTCAGCTTTGTACACATAAATGTTCCCAACATTGCCTGGAATGTTTTCCACAACCTTCAGCATGTAGTCAAGTTTACACTCAGTCTTTGGGAGTGGGGATGTAGAACAGAGGATGCATTTGTCATGTTTTGGAAATAGAATATTCTGAATAGACATTAGGGATTGAGAACGTGGAGAAAAATTTACCTCAAAGGGTTGTCACATAATAGATATCTAATAAATATAGATTGGTGAAATAATTAATAAATAGACTTCAAGACTATTGAAATCAGTATTTGTAACTTTTATAGAGTCCATGGCATTAATGTTGCCATAAAAAGTAGAAAACATAACAACATCCTTTGGTAGAAAATGCCTATACAGCTTAATAATTAATAAAACAACTATGTAATTATTATGTTAAAATTATCTGTGGATGTTTTCCTCATGAATTTTGGCATTCTGTAATTAACTAAATGAAATCATAATTGAAAACATTGTCTTCTGGCTTATTCTGAAGTATGTTAGAATTTAACAAATACTAATATTATTTTATCTGCTGTCTATATAACCTAGTAAACTTCTGTTAGGAAGTTTTAAAATAAAATAGAAATTATTTCAGTTAAAATTATGCTAGCATTAATAAATTCCTTGAATGTCATCCTTTAAATTTTTGAGGTTCCATGGAGCATCTCACACTGCTGACTTTTCTTCACAAAAGTGCATATGTACTGGCAAAAGAGTTTCCAGTGCACTGCTGAGAACACTATTTTTTTTAACACATGCTTTTGCTAGAAAAGTTGCTCTTGCATGCTAATAAGATGATTCCCAAGGGCCACATCTTTTTCCATTGAATTCTGAAATGGTTTTACTGCTCCTAGTACACATATGCAAATCACATTAAATTATAGAGAACATGCAACCCACTGTCAAACATTATAGACTAATGATCACAACTGCTGAAGTGAATCTACCAAAAATATGTTTAATGTAAAAGAAAATTTGAATTTAAGTTCAGTCTTTATACTGATTAGGATAAAAGAGCACATTAAACACCAGTAGATTATAGGAGTAAGAAAGGAAGCAAAATACATGAAACCAATTATTTTTAAACAATAAATGCTATTCATCTTTTTCTTTTCTTGTCTTTTCTATCAGATGCAGATGAGCAATAGAAAATAAATCCTACCAGATAACAATTTCAAACATTTATTTAACACAGAATATATGATATATTTTATTCTAAATTGTTATATATATCTCATTTCATATTAATAAACTTATGAAGTAGGTATTGTTGTAATCCCCAGTTCACATAATATTAAAATGAGACATAGCTATTAAGAAATTCCCTCAATATTTCATTCAGTTAAAATAGCAAAAAGGATTCTGAAACATTTTGTCCAGAATCCATATTCTCAGTTATTATTGACTATTACTGCATGTGAAGGTAAATTTCATCCCAAGAATAGAGAAATATGATAGTTTTAGAGGATGCCTACACTTGGGTAGTCTGAAATGGAGGCTAGAAAAGAATAAGCATACTATAACCTTAATTAGTGCAGAAAATTATTTAATAACTCTCAACATATATTTCTGATATTAATTCAAAATAAAGTAATAAAATCATAAAAACCACCAATAAATCACTCTTACCTGTATCTACCCTCTTTTATAATGTGACATCATTGCTACTCACATCAAACACTAGTTGCTGTCTTTCCACCTTGTTGAATCTGTGCTGGCTTTCTGATATTTTCACCAATAGAATAGTAAAAGTTTTATATGACTTTGGGACCCTAGGCCTTAAGAGGCATGAAACATCTTCTGCTTTCACCTTTTCATAACCCTAATATTACCTTCCCGTGCAGAAGATGATTTTGCCTACTAAAGAGAAAGAGAACACGGAGGACACTCCAACTAGCAACCAGCACCACTTGCCTCACATGAGAGTGAAGTTATCTTGAGCCCTCCAGTCTCAGTGGAGCTGTCAGGTGACTGCATCTACAGGCAATCCCAGGGGAGACAGGAAGAGCCACCCAGATTACTAAACCATAGAATCATGAGAAAGTATAAATTATGCTGTTTAAACCGCTAAGTTTTGGAGTTTATTGCATAATATTAATAAATTACTGATGTGAAAAAAAAGAATGCTTCCTTTCCATAATATGTAATTATTTCAAATCACCATACACTGTAGTACTTAATAATGAAGGATTAGCAATTTTCCCCATAAGGTAAAGAAAATAAATGGGCTGGTAATGTATCAAACAGATAAAATTTGACTGACAATTCCTATGAAAGAAACTGGTTATATCATCAGCAAACATATGACCTCTTTTTGAGCGCACAGCTAAACTGAATTTCCAAGACATATTACATCTATGTGGGTTCCTATGATTAGTTCATATCAATAAGCATGAATGACATGTTAATTCCATGCCAAGGCAATTTTATCTTTTTCTCACTTTTTCTTTTCACCCAGCTGGAAAACTGGGATGTTTAGTCATTTGTGGATGATGCTAGATTCAAAATTTTGAAGGAGTCTAGACTCCCGAGTCACCGCAGGAAGCAGAGCACCCATGACCACCACCACTACTAATCATATTGAGTAATAATATAAATAAGCACTGAACTGATTTTCTGTTAATCCATTGAGACCTATGGTTTATGTTTTACCAACATATAGCATAGGCTACCTAACATTTCCCATTTGGAAATCAGCTCTTTCACATCCCATGAAGTCTGTGTGAGGCTGACTATTTTCCTCATCTTCAGTGATAAAGACATGACCCAGATTTGATCAGTAAAAGTCCATCAGTACCCTGGCTAGATGCAGTCAGTGATTTAAGAATAACACTTAACCCGAATGGGGCCAATCAGCAATTTCTCCAGGGCATTTATGCTAGGGTATTCAGAACAAACTTTTTTCCCAGCTTTGGGATTAGAAGCTGAATGGATGTTGTAAATTGAAGTGGCTGACATCTATCCTTCCGGGCTTAATGAAAGAATTCATTTGTTGTAGGGAAGAATGAGGACAGCATGCAAATAAAAGCAGAGTTGAAAAATGTGGGAAGAAAGAAATATCTCTCAGAACATATTTTGAGGTTATAGTTTCAGTCATGCCTGAAGTCAGTTCTGCCTCTGGACCTCCAGTCAAGTTCTGATTCCTGTTATTTATTATTTTTTCACATGTAAGTGAATTTGAATTGGATTTACTTTAGTTGCAAATTCAGACCTAAATAATAACGCTTATCTCTATTGTTTAATAATTTGCTGAAATCTGCTCCAATGTAGTAAGAAAAAGAGTATAAATTCTGGAAGGAATAGATAAAATTATTATCAAGATTATATGATTGCTGACCTACAAACTTGATTGAATCAAATAATAAATTAATTGATACAATGAGAATTTGCAAAGGCAGCATTTTAATATAAAGTAGAAAAAAACTTATATTCTAAAAAAAACATTTAAAGTATGCAGGCATGATTGTATTTCTATTACATTTCACCTCAATTGGCTAGTCTAAGTTACTTATGATAATTCAATTAACTTACTAGTATTTGCTAGTGGAGTAGTCTTTTGACTTGTGCAAGAATGGACAAATGAATTTTAATTCTTGACAATAGGAAGTAAGAAAAAGTTGTCTAGTTTTGATCAGTGGATTGCTATTTAAAGTTTCTTCACTACTAAAAATAAAACAAATGCAGAGATAGTCTCTTCTTTTTCTCTGGATACATTAATGCATGGAAGTGAGTGCTAAAGCCATTTTTCTACAACTTGAAGACAAAATGTTGAAGAATGCTCATGCCACCCTTTAGTAACTATTCTCTTCCATACTTGGAGTCTGCACTGCCTCAGGTCTTCCTGTATGGTTTTGTTGTTGTTGTTTGTTTTGATTTTGCTCTATTTGCTTGCTCTTTTTGTCCTCCTTTGTCCAATTTTGACTAGTTTGAGGTAGCTTGCAACGAAAAATAATTCATCAGGGCTCTTTCCCTTGAGTACACTGTAAGTGTATTTTTTGCCTGGGATACCCCAACACATTTAAGGTATGGATCTAAAGGTAAGGTCTGAATGAACCATGATGAATTCTTGAAAGGAAGATTTTACAGCTATTTGTGAGATTTCAACACCCCCTCTCCCATTTTTTTTCTGAGATTAATTGTCATAGGAGTGAATGTTACAGGAAAACATTTATTTGACATTGTTAATGTTAATCCAACAAAACATATGGACTTAGGGGGAAAAAAATCACTAGTGAAATCAACACCTGAAAATTGCATGTGTTTGTGTATCTATGAGTGTTTTATTTCACTTTTGACAAAAAAAAATCAAACGAATATAATTAAAACATGTCATACCACAAAAAGATAAAAAAATAAAATGGAGTAAAGGCATGATATGTAAAGTATACTTCAATAAAGGAAAAAATAAAAAAAACTGTAAGAAAGGGACACCCCTATTTATTTGAAAAAGTTTCATATCCCACTCTAAAGATTACTTAAGGACATAGAACCATATAGACTGACCTTTACATGAAGGACCATATCAATATCCAGAAAGAGTGATTAGCAGTGAGCATTGAGATTGGGATTCATGCAGCCCTCCAACGTCTGTGGCAGCTGCCTAATTTTATATGCTTGGGACAATGAAAGAAGCTTGCCATTTTGTAACTATGCAAATTTAGTCTTCATAGGGATTCTGAAGAATACATTTTGTACATTTGAATAACTACAAGAAGGAACCATTTAGCAATTAACATAAAGCAGGAATGGACACCCTAAAACATGTGAGAGATGTTGTAAGCTATGCAATTGTTTTTACTTGGTAAAAATGATTCTAGAACATGGAACTGATGGAGGAGATAGATGGGATGGCAATGAAGACCCCTAAATGGGAAATAATAGGTAAACTCTTAAAGACTAAACAGATTCTCAAAACCATATCAGACAATTAACTAGAGCCAGCCTAGCATCCATATTTATCTGAGATAGAATCATAGAGCCATTCTGCCACCCACCTTATGGCATCATACAGAACCTGTGTAGGTAGTGCCTTTCTTTGGTCTAGATATAATTCTCATACTCTTAAAATAGACAATATAGCAAAAACCTCATAAATTCAAGTGTTCCAGAGAATACAGTGGTATTCATTAGCTTATAGAAGGCAAAATCTATTAAAAGACCTCTTTCTGAACTTTAGCAGTAATGTCAAACAGCAAGCTAGCAAAATATTTGGACACTTTTGTCCGAGGTATTCTGCAAGAAATACAGGTTTAAGTTTTGCAATAATATGAAATGCATCTTTCTGAGAAGCGTGCACAAAGATCTTGGAGTGACTTACTTTAGGACAATAAGTATAGCAGACATGATTGGGAGCCCCGTCCATATTCCCTTGGCTTACCCTAGAGGTCACCAGGTTGGCAAAATAGCTCATCTTCTGGAGATCAGCCATCCTCTGTCCTTCTTCACCTCAGGGCTTGCCCATGAACACAGCAGCTATATAGCAAGGATGGAAACTCTGCATCAGCCTAAAACCATGGGTTTCTTCTCACAAAGGCTGACCTTGCTAATGTCACTGCTCTTGCTTAACCTCTCTGCAGCAAAGAACAACATGGTATTTCATGGTATACCATGTATACCATGGTATACAACATGGTATATTTTAGAAAGGTATCCTTTCTAAAAGAAACCAATCATATACGTGGTAGCGAGTTGATTTCATCTTACCTCTTTGCCCTGGAAAGTTTGCCACAGTATTCTTACTTAAGGGATGTGTCTTCTGAATACAGATTGCCTATGTTGACCTCAGTACTCCAGTTCCTCAACTTACCTATTGAGGATTCTTCCCATGCTATAATAAATTGGTATAGTCAGTACCTGTAATGACATCAGAAAACATTTTTAATCATACTAAATAATTTTTCATTGTCTCCAAGTTTAAGCAAACCAGTTTGTTAAACAAATTAATAATAATCAGATTTTTATAATGAACAAAATAGTATAAATTCACACTTTTAACTATGATATTTTTAAAGCTCTAATATTGGTGCAGATAATGTCAATATTAAAGATATTTATTTATACTTTAATAATTTGTATTAGCTATTTATCCTTCTTCTATTTGTTTTTAATTTTAAGCCCAGTTGTATCGACAAGTGGCATGAAGCTAAAGACAAAAGTTGGTGATTAACACTTAAATTTATAGTCAAAATTAAAATGTATAGCTTTCTATAAAAGGAGAAAATAATAATTCGCATAATTTCACAGACATATTTAAAACCACATAGTTTTCTCTGTTTAATTGGGCAAAACTATATATATATAAAATATATATGTAAAATCTCCACTTGATTGCTTCTTATATATTTCAATCCCCTTTCAAAAGTCTCCAACTTTTTGATAATTTTCTCTATGTATTTTATGAACATACTGAATGAATTAAAGTTATTTTAAAGTTCCTCTCTGATAACTCTAATGATTATAACACATGTGGGTCCTCATATATTTTGTTCCTTTTAAACACTTAAATTACTTGATCATATCAAGCCTTAGTTTTTTTGCTTTCCTAGGTCTGGACTATTCAATTGTGTCCTCCCTGCTAGGGAGAAAACTTTACCTCTAGGATGTAGCTGTAAGGATAGCATGTGGCCTTCTGTGTGGTCTCAATTGAAAGTTTGAAATAGACACACAGATGCAACACAGTAGACGAAAAGAAAAAAAAAGATAAAATAAAATTTATTTTTTATAGTTTTGAAATTTTTTAAATTCTCTATATAAAAATATGGAAGTTTTATGAACACTAAATTTTAGCAAAATAAAATGAATGAAATAGTGTCTTTTGTAGCAATTTGGAGGGAATTGGAGACTTACCCTAAGTGAAGTCTCTCAGGAATGGAAAAACAAATATCACATGTTCTCACTTATAAATGGGAGCTGAACAGTGGGTATATATGATCATAGGTGGAGTAATAGACATCAGAAACTAAGAATGGGAAAAAGTTGGAGAAAGATGAGAGACAAAAATTATCTGTTGGGTGAAATGTACCCTATTCTGATGATGGGTACACTTAAAGTCCTGACTTTAGCATTGTACAATCCATCCGTGTTGCAAAAAACACTTTGTACCATTTAAATCTATTGAAATAAAACAAACAAATAAATAAAACTATAGAATATAAAATTATAGACTATATAAAACTAAAAAGTGTAAACTATAAATCATTTAAAACTATAAAAATTCTCTAAGGACTTCATTAGGTGCATTTTTTAAAAATCTTGATATGTCATCTCTTTATTCAGTTTTATATATTTTTCTAATTTCCATTGTAATTTCCTCTTTGACTCATCCTCTGGATTATTCTGAAGCATATTGTTGAAACAGTTGGGCATTTTCAAGCCATGATTTCCTTATAAAATCTGAACAAAATCTACTTTAATCAAATATATTTTGTATTATTTTCATTTCTGATATTTGATAAGTTTGGTTTACAACTCATCATATGATCACTTTTGGTAATGAATCCATGGTTAGTTGAAAAGAATAAATATTCTGCAGTTGTAAAAATGATGAATACATGCCATTTATATCACTTTTTAGTAATATTGTTCAAACATGTATTTCTTGCTGATTCTATTCTTTGTATTTTTATTATGCTATTAAAAGAATTTTGTTAAAATTTACCATGACTTCGGCTCTTCTGTTTTTTTCCTTGTGTTTATTTTCCAGATATGCTAAAACAGTGTAGTGAGTAGTGCAAAAGGAGAAATAATTTGTGACACAGCAATTCAAAAGAAGACATGACATATCTTGAATTCACCATTAGAGTTTACTTGCCCCAATGCAGTTTCCAAATAGAAAGGAAAAAGCCGTAATTCAAGTGAAATTTGGAAGCTTCTTTTTAATTCATTAGACTAGATATGTTAACTACTGAACTAAAGGAGTTTATTTTTAAACCAGAAATGATACAAGGACTTTTTATTTTATAAGAATCACCAGAAAACTCATGGATTATGCTCCAATTTTATCAAGAGGCAGGGTATAATTAGCACCCCAGAACATGATAGCTTTGTACATGAAGTGGAGATTAAAGAATAAAGTTATGAAACTTTTTTGATATAGTGGCAACCTTGTTAATTCTGATAGACATCTCTATCTTCATCTTTCTTTTAGCTTTCATGGCATTGATTTGAGTCGAGTCTGGTTTTCTGTTAGATGACACAATACCACATTTTCATGATTTTTCACTTATATATACTACCAAATCATTTTCCTCTTTACTAAAATACTTCTCATGGCTAATAGCATTGTTTTCTTACTTAGTGTTACAGTTACAGTGCCTAGAATATGTCTTGTAGAAAATAAATACTCATTAAATATTTTATGAAACATTTCTGTAGTGTTTCAATAGTCTAACTATTAGAATTCCACACACATAAGGTATTGGATGCTATTCTCTACCCATCTACATCTTTTCCCTAGGTGAGTGCTACCTTACAGTGGTATAAAATATCATATGTACACAGATTTTTCTTGTAACTGTAAACTTTTCTAATATCATAATTAGAACTGAGCATCTCAACTTTAAGATTGTATTATAGACTTTATCCAAACACATTGGTCTCAGTTCCTTGGAATGTAGAAGAAAACTAATTGTGGATGCCTATGAAATGCTCATAACTGCACAGTAGCAAGGCAATGCACATGTGACATGTCTAGTCATTAGTAAATATCTTACGAACAGTGTAGCAAGCTGATGCTGTTGACCACATAAGTAATTGAACCACAAACTCAAATGTAATGTAGATAATTTGCTATTAAAAAAAATTGAATGGCTATAAATGCTACTTCACACATTCTAATTTGAAATCTATGCCTAATTTGAGTTTGGGTTTAGTTCTATTTTTTTAAATCTTTTTAATTTTTTTTAATTTTTTATCTTTTTAGGTTTTCAAAAGTAGAGTACATTTATTATACAATTCAATGGACAGTCAGACTAGAAGGACAATATATTTTCATGCATAAATGATTTTCTCATAAAAGAGTGATTAGTCACAGTGGCTCAAACTTCCAACATTTCTTGAACTGGTGTTTGATATTTGATGAAAAATGTCTGTCTCAGTATGACATAATTTGCCATTAGTTGTCATGTTGTGCCCTGGCAATAACAGTTGCACCATAAGTACAAGATCACACTGAGACATCATTAATACATTGGTTATATTAGCTTTTGATTAATACAGGGAAATACATGAAAATTTTACCTCTATGGTAATTATATATTTTTCTTTCTATGAAGAGTTAAATTAAATGTGAAATACTTAGTTTAGCAAATTATGAACAAAAGATATCTCTTGCCTTTTAGTTAAAACTAATATATGATTTCAAAAATGGTCTAAGTAAATCTGGTATATATTTCTGTACTTTACATCATGAATGTTCTGAAGCGCATAGTAAGTAGTGCAGTACTGTCTGAAGGAGTGACGCACTGACAGTTTCTTCATTTGCAGCCCAAACATTCTCTCATCATTTAATTTCTGTATTACTGAAGAAACGTAAGACATAAAAATAACTTTTTAAATTTATATTTTTGGCAAGAACATGAGAAATCTGTGTTGTTATAGTCTCTGGATCTATAATAGTAGGACAGTATTCTTCCAATAATTTACTTAAGACACTTCCTTAAAGAATTTGATTAAATATAGAAAGCACTTCATTTTCACACACAGAAAACATGTTACTCATTTTTTTCCCCTTACTATAAGAATACAGTAAATGTTCTGTTCTGTTTCTTTTCTGAAAAATATATTGCCCTCTTTAAAAATAAAGCAGTCATTGCATATGTCCTGATCGGGTTATGTGGCATTTTCAAAATTAGTTCATAGACACAATAGATATGTATTTTGGATTTTCCCTTATTTTTTTTATTTAAGCACATTATGGGGGAGGGGATGGGTTTAATTCTAATTTGAAAATTCTACTTCTAATTTGAATTCTAGTTCTATTTTTTAATTCACTTCTAGTTTAAATATTTTTATCTACTTTTATTTTTTCTTTTTCTTAACTACCGTTTTCATGTTTCCAATTATACATATATTCGATTTCTTGCCTCTTTCATCTAAACTAATAATACGTTCTGTTATTATTGCCTTTGTTTCCTTAAAGCCCAGAAAAAGTTCTTGAGCTAATTGACTAAATTTCCCAGGTTTCCGTTTTATTAAGTAGAATGACTTATTTTTTAACTGAGAAATTTTACTTCTGAATGTAGTCTTTTATAAATTTAGAGGATCTTTCTTTTTGATAAATTCAGGATCCTCTTGATTTTCATAAAATATGGCTTATAAATTTTTGAAAATTTAGTTCCTTACAATAGGCAAATCTGTTTTCATGAGTGACAGTAATTGTCATCATTTTCAAAATTATAACCTTCCTTATATGATTAAATTTTCATAAGTAAATCTGCTGTTATCCTATCTCCTTTCTCTTCTGATTTTGAAAGAGGACAAACCACCTATTCCTGGTTTGGGTGTTTTCAGAAATAGTTTGAAATTTTTAAAAATATTTTCCTGCCAACTAGGAGAACTGTATGTTCTATAGAGTTTTACTCTGCAAAGTTATAGGACACTTACCCCTTCAAATGAAAGGAATGGGTTGAGATTTTTTTCTGCATGCTACTTATTTCCCTGCATTCAATTTCATTCCTTTCCGCTTGATCCTTCTGAATGCTGACTGCACCCTAGTCAAGCCTGCTAAGTAAGAAATGAAGAATTCTGCCAAGTATATTAGGGGCAATGCCAGCTCTACTGAACAATTTTGTTTTGTTTTATTTGTATTGTTGTGATGACCTACATTTAACTATGGTTTTACTTTCCTTTCTATGATCACACTTTAGAAGATTGGGATAATAACTTCTGTTACTATTTTTGTATTATATGCTATTATTTATAATTACTGAGCATATTATAGAACATTTTAAAAAGCTGGAGCTGGCTAATCTTATGAAATATACTCTGCAGGGCACTAAAGAGTACCTGAAGGTTTTTCTAGTTTTCCCTGCCCATGATTTCTGCTTTTACTCCATATATCTGCTACCTGCAGTAAGATAGTTCTCTGGACCTTGATAGGAAAATTTTTTCAGAAAAATCCTTCCTTTGTTTCTGTCAGATGCCTGATAAGAAGCACTTTACCTCAAATTTTTCCAAACTTCATAATGTTTATCAGATGCATGACTATCCAGTTGCACAATGTTATTTTATAGAGGTTTGACCATGACCACATTATTTTGTGAGCAAAGGACTTTAATATGTGAGCCAGTTCTCTCTGGAGGTCTTTGCTTTACATGATCGTACAATTTGATATAAGAATTGAGAATAATATGTATTTTTTAGTTTGGTATGGCATGAGCTTATGCATTCACTTAATTTTAAAATCCAAATGGGATTATCAAAGTTTAAATTCAATTAGGATGGCCTTCAAATTGAAATGCAGGATTGTTTTGAACCAAATGAGAGTGTAATCTCATTTTTCTAGAGAGATTTTTCTTGCTGATCTCATCTAAAGCAAAGCACTTCTCATCTTATCTTGCCTCATCAATAAGCCAAGGAAAAACAAACAAACTAATGGCAAGATTTATCATTCCCTCTCTGTGTCAGCCTCCAAAACTCATACTCCAGTTAGAGCAGAAAAATACAAACATTACCACCCTCTGCCAGTAAGTCTCATTGCCCCATGTAGAACAGCAGATTCTCATTGCCATGTTTTACATTTTTCTATGGGATAACACCTAAGAACTTCCACTTCCCCTTTTCCATCTCATGTACAGCTTCCATTACAATGTATCACTTGTTTCAAGAGATGCAAATTTACACAGAAACATCACTTACGCAGGCCAGCATAATTCCAAGTATTTTTATCTCCCTTTAAAAACCTACTTTTTTTCATGTGAACTACTTCGACAACATATCCTCTTGTCTCTGTGCTCAGCATCATCTACTTACTTCATGATTAGCCCTCACAGTTCTTCTAAAATAGTGGCATAAAATAATCATTCTCTCCAATGAAAATCAATCCTTAATCTTGACAAGTTTTTTTTTATAATTAATCTAGAAACACATCTGTTTCATAAATCCCCTATTCTCTTCATCAATAAGGAGTTTCTCTACTTCATCTACCCTAGATCTTGCATTACATTCTCTTAATTTTATAACCATTCTCTTAATAAATTTTGGTACGATGCTCTACAATATTTCAGGTAGTATTCTAGACTAAGGAATTTAGTGATGAAAAGATAAAGATTATATTTTCTTAGAAATAAAGATTGTAAATGTTAAATCAATCAATAGCATTATTATTAATTTATCGTTTACAATCTTTATTTCTACATTATTTTCCTAGTAAAATCTCTCATATATTTTTGGGAACAGTTATTTTAAAATTCTGACTCTCCAATCACTACTTTACTGTTCTTGTGTACAAATGCAAACATCTTTTTAATAAATTGTCTTTTTTGATAGTCTTATATTTATAAAAAAGTAGTGAAGGTAAAGGTATTAGACTTTCTATTCACTCCATACTCAGTTTCCACAATTATTAGTGTCTTACATTAGTATGATAAATTTCTTACATTTAATGAACCAATGTCGACCTGTTAGTAACTAAAGTCCACACTTTATTAAAATTTCCACAGTTTTCACATACTTTATTCAAATAACATTAATTTTTACCTAATGCCTTTATTTTAAGAGATAGCATCTCACTCTGTTGCGCACGCTGGAGTGCCGTGGCCTAATCGTGGCTCACTGTAACCTCAAATTCCTGGGTTCAAAGAATCCTCCTGCTCTAGCCTCCCAAGTAGCTGGGATTACAGGCATTCACAACCATGCCCCGCTATTTTTTTTTTTTTTTTTAAAGATTGCATCTTGCTATGTTGCCCAGGCTGGTCTGAAACTCCTGGCCTCAAGCAATCCTTCAACCTTGGGCTCCCAAAGTGCTAATATTCTATTTGTGTTCCAGGATTCCATTTAGGATAATCTAGTATACTTTTGTGCCTTTAGTTGTAATGTCTCCAAATCTCTTCATAGCTACAATGAAGAGTAGCTATGGCTTCTCTGGATTTCTTTGATTTTGATGACCTTGAGAGTTTTAAAGAGTAATGGTCAGGTATTTTGTAGAATTTCATCACTTGGATTTGTCTGGTGTTTTTCACATGATTAGTCAGGATTATAGGTTTGGGGAGGAAGACCACAATGGTAAAGCGCAACTTTAATCATATCTTATGAAGAGTACATATTATCACCTTGACTCATGGCTGTTAAACTGGCTGAGGTATGTTTCTCAGATTTCTCCAGTATGAAGTTATCCTTTCTTCCCACGTTTATACTGTACTCTTTGTAAGGATGTCACTGTGTAGAGTATATTTACGAGCTAGGGAGTTATTAACCACCTCCTGAAGGACAGAATATCTACATAAATTGTGCATTTTCCATTTTTTCATTCATTCAGTTGATTTTTTATATAATCAGGGACTCAAGGATATTGACTTTCTGTATTTGGCTATAATACAATACTACTTTATTTAGTAATTTATTTATTTTTGCTCTAATTTTTCAGTTTTATCTTTTGGGAATTCTTTCAGTTGGCTCCTGTGTCTTTTTGACATACCTCATCACTATAGGGTTTTTTTTTCTTTTTGAGGACTTTATTATTTATTGCCATTACAAGACACTCCACGCTCATCTGATATATTCCTTGCTTTAGTCCTAAAACATTTCTTCATAGAGAGCTGGTTATTTATTTTATTTATCCATTTTTTTGAGAATGGTATTAGAAACCAATGTCTAGATGCTACATGTGTTAATTGCTGATTGCTACTAGGATATTGTTGCTTCCAAGCACTCTTAGCTGACAGAGCAAGGTAACATATCTGTGTTTATTAACTTATGCATAAACATAGCTATAAATATTTCTATATGTATCCATCTGTCTGTATGTTAAGCTAAACATAATTTCATACTGATCTCTCCAATATAAACCAGTAGATTAGACAATGATAATCAGATTGGACAATTTAATCCAATAATAATTCTACCAATAATAAAAATTTTGTCCAAGTTCAAATTTTGAGCATCGTATACCTCTCCCAACTATTTTCTAATTTCCCATCCCCACCTTTGGAATAAATATTAGCCATGATAAACTTTGCTTTATAAAACTTGCTTCTGACTATTTATATATGTGTGAATATATATATATATACACACACAAATGCATAATATTTTCTCAAGATTAAGTATCATTTTCTCTACTAGAACTCCAATATCTTATCTGGCTCCTTATTTCTATTCAGTTTTAAAATTAAATACAATGAGTTGGTCTCAGTGTGGTTGTCACTCTCTTCACCTCTGGATGGATTTCTGCTCTGTGGTCAGCTCAAACAGGAATCTGAGCTCTCTGGACATGAGTCAAAGCTTCCTGAGTGACTCCTATCTGAGAATTCTGTGGACCATATAGCCCATGTCTTCTGTCATTTGCAGGAAGTGGAGATTAGAAACATCACCACTGACAATGCTTACTGTGATTTCTGTCTGGCTTTCATTGGTAAAAAGACCTTGACCCACCTGACCCTGGAAGGCTATGTCCAGTGGGATGAGATGATGCTGACGATGCTGTGTGAGATCCTCAAACACAAACAATGCAGTCTTTAGCATTTGAGGTTGGGATTTCATTCTGCTACTGCTCAGCAATGAACCTGTCTCTCTTCAGCCCTCAAAATCAACCAGTCACTGATATGCTTGGAACCTCACAGCCAGTGGGCTCCCAGACGATGGTGTCGAGTTGTTGCACGTGACTTTGAAAGACCCAAAGTGCTTCCTGCAGAGAATGTCACCGGTGAACTGTCACCTTACAAAAGCCTGTTGCAAGGCACTTGGCTCTGCTTTGGTGGTCAACCAGCAGCTGACAGACCTGTGCTTGGCCAACAATGACCTTGGGGATGGTGGAGTGAAACTTCTGTGTGAAGGCTTGGGTTACCCTGAATGTAAACTAGAGACCCTGGTGTTACAGCAATGTAACATAGCCAGATGTGGCTGCAAACATCTCTCAAAGCTACTCCAAGAAGACTCTAGCCTAACAAACTGAAACCTGGGTCTCTATTCCATAACTACTAGCTGTGGTTTCTCTTTGAGGCCTTAAAGAATCCAATTTGTAAACTAAAATGCCTAGGGCTCCGGTGCTGCTCCATCACACCTTTCTCTTGTCAGGATCTCACATCTGCTCTTATTAGCAACCAGAAGCTTGAAATCTGGACCTGAGCCAGAATAATTTGGGGAATAGTGGAGTAACTGTGCTACTTGAGGCTTTAAAACAAAAGAATGGACCCTTGAAGACACTCAGGTCGAAGGCATATATACATAATTTGAAAATCCAGAAGCTGTTGGAGGAAATAAAATAAACCAATCCCAAACTGACAATTGAACGTAACATTGCCGGGACAACTAGACCATCATGCCGTTGATTACCTTTCCCGAGCACCCTCAGACCATTCTCTCTATGAATTACGTATCTGAAGGGGAAGAACGTGATCTCTTTGTGAGACTTCTTATTTGTGAACATTGAATGTAAATCACTAGATGAGGTGTCGACATGTAGAATTTAACACTGATTTTTCTCTCTGGTTTAGAGGGGATTCTGCACAAGTCATGTGCCAATTTCATATCAAGTGTTATCTCTCACAAGGATAATAAAGACTTAAAGCACAAAAAAATAAAAAATAAAAATAAATAAGTATAATGATAACTTTTTGTTCTTTTTCTATCCAAAGTTAAATGTTTCTGCTATATCCTTCCAGACCAATTATAGTAAAAATTTCATATTATATGTTTACTCCCTTAACTGTCCATCTTCTACACCATATGGTTAACTGTGTTACATAAAATCCTTTTGTTTCTGGCTAATCATTGTACCTTCTGTAACATAAACATAGCTGGCATATGCTAGGTACTCAATTAAAAATTTAAAAAATGATTAAATGAATGAACATTAAAATATTTTTAAAGTAATAACAATATCTTGTTTGTGTTAATATCATATCCCTTGACCAGGCAAGTGATTCAGAAATCTGATGTATTAGCATTGTGTGGAAACAATTATATGGGAAGCTTTTAAAAGGCATGCTAAGCTTTCTCTTCTAGTACAGGTAGAATGTTTTTATTCAGACTAATCTTCCTACAAAAGAAGAAAAGTTGGATAGAACGTTAAAAAATATGTATTAGAAGATATAGAAGAGCTAAAAAAGCAGCAATTACTTGAGTGTTCAAGATTTTGTAGAGCAAAAGCCCAGAGAAATGAACAGGGCATTTGGCAGCACTTTTTCTTTGAAGCTTTGCCAAGTCAAAAGAGGCCATTAAGAAGCTGGGAATCTGAATAATGCTTTCCTTAGACTCCAAGATAGATTAAAAAAAAATGGGGAGTTCGTTTTCCACAAAAGAGACGCAGACTGGTAAATACCCAAGATTTTTCAGTTCGAACCTCCCAGGGCTGTAATATAGGAGTATAGTTGAACCTGAAATAGTTCAGACCTAATGAAGACTAGAGAATAGTTTCAAATTGGCTCAGTTACTGATTTGAAGTCGATTTGTTCCTGCACTAACTTTCCACAAGAAGCAAAGGAAATGCTCCCTGTAGGAATGTAACATGATCAATAGCTACTAATTTTCTTTATCTTTCTCTTCAGAGCCATAACAATATAACTCTTGGCACTTTGCCAGGAGAACCTAGTAGTTACTAGAAGTAAAACCTATGAAATTGCAGAGACCTCTTAACACTGTCATGACCAGAAGTTACTCACTCTAAGCCTAGTTAGATTACAATTGAATTAAACTAGAAATCAGTAGCAACAAAAAGATAGCTCTTAAATTTGCAAATATATGGAGATTAAACACATCCTACTATAGCACATATAAGTAAAAGAGTCTCAATACACGTTAAAATTATTTTGAACAAAGTGAAAATGAAAACAGAATTTATCAAAATTTGTTGGATACAATGACAGCAGTGCTTAGAAAGAAATTATACATTGAATGCATATTTTAGAAAAGAAGAAAGATCTAGAAAGAATACTGTAGGGAAACTATAAATAAAAGAATTTAATCTGAAAGCAAGCAGATGGAAAGAAATACTAAAAATTAGAGTAGAAATTAATAAAATTACAACAGAATTAGAGAAAATCAATGAAACAAATAGTTTTTGAAATGATTAATAATTAATCAATTTCAACCCACAATAACCAAGAATATCAGAGAGAAAAACAAATTACTAGCAACAGAAATAAATATTAGTCATCAATATGTTCTCATGAACATTGAGAAATACTATGAATAACTATTATGCCCATAAATTTGATAATTTAGATTAAATTGAACAATGTCTTCAAAGACACAAAATATCAAAACACACACAGGAGTAATATATCTATTAAAAATTATATCTATTAAAATTAAATTAAAATAAAGCACAAGAACTAATTTCATTAGTGAATTTTACTAAATATTTAAAAAATAAATCATACCAATTCTCTAGAATCCTTTTCAGAATATAACCACAGAAAGAACACCACCTAACTCATTCCATGAGATCAACTTTACTCTAATACCCAAACCAGATAAAGACATTACTAGAAAGGAAAACTACTGACCAATACATCTCATGAACATAATTGCATAGTCTTCAACAAACTATTAGCAAATCAAATCCAGCAATGTACAAAAATTATATGTTATGGCCAAGCGATATTATTCCAGATATGCAAGATTGGTCCAGCATTTAAGAATCAATGTAAATTACATCAACCAAGTAAAACAGAAAAATCATGTTATTATATCAAATAATGCTGAAAAAATTAGCAAAATCCAGTACCAATTCTTGATTAAAAAATACTCTCAGGAAATTAGAAATAGAGGGAAACTTTCTTAATTTGATAAAGAATATCTATAAAACTCAAATCTAGCATCCTACCTAATGGTGAGAAATTAGATGCTTTTACCCTAAGATGAGAAACAAGAAAGCTATGTTCCTCTTACCACTCTTACTCAACATGGTACTGGAAGACTTAACTAGTGCAATAAGACAAGAAAAGGAAACAAAAGGTATACAGATTGGAAAAGATGAAATAAAACTGTCTCTGTTTGTAAAGTACATAATGGTCTCTCTAGAAAATCTCGAAAAGATGACAAAAAGTGCTCAATATCTCTAATCATTAGAGAAATGCAAATCAAAACCACAATGTGGGTGGGTAGTGGGGGTGACTAAACTCACAACTAATGGATGCGGAGGGCACTGTATGGGGGAAAGGCATGCTTGTAGCCCTGGCTTGGGTGAGGTTAAGGCATTATATGTAACCAAAATGTTTGTACCCATATAATATTCTGAAATTTAAAAAAAATCACAAAAATATGGAAATAATGCATGACTATAGCTAGGCCATAAAACACAATTGACAAAAGTCAACTGCTTTATTATATACTAGCAATGAACTACAGGAATTAGAAATTAAAAACAGGATACCACTTGGCAATAGCGTCATCCAAGAAGAAAATTCTTAGGTATAAATTTGTTTAAGATCTGTCTTAGTCAGGTTTCTCCATCTAAAGAGAACAAAAATTTTATATATATATAAAATTTATATATATATAAAATTTTATATATATATAAAAAGAGAGAAAGAGAGAGAGATGATTCAATATATATGATTCAACCAACTGCAGATCTAAAATATTTGAATAAAAAAAGCATCTGTACTGTACATGCATAGACCATTTTTCTTTTCTTGTCATTATCACCTAAATAATATAGTATAACTATTTACATACCATTTACATTGTATTGGGTATTATAAGTAATCTAGAGATGATTCGAAGTATATGAATGGATGTAAATAGGTTATATGCAAATACTACATCATTTTATAAAAGAAACCTGAGCATCTGTGGATTTTGGTATTTACAAGGAGTCCTAGAGCTAATCACCCATAGATACTGAAGAACAACTGTATATAAATAGATAGATGGATAAATATGGACAAGAGACTTATTATGGGAATTGCCTCATATGATTACAAAAGCTGAGAAATCTCACAATTTGTTATCTGTAAGCCAGAAAACCAGGAATATGGTGGTGTAATTCAGTCTGAAGCTAAACATTGAGACTGAAGGCTCAAACATATGAATTTTGAGGTGACACAATTTAGCCTGTAAGAGAAGTTTACGAGATTCGAGAAAGTAATGTGGATTGTGACAAAAGAAGCTAAATATATGAAAGTACGATGTAAAAATATGTAAGACAACTACATTTAAGGGCATGAAGAAAAAGGTGCAGTTGTAAATAGCTTCAAGAATTAGTGGGGATTATTAGAATAAAAGCAGAAGGAACTGCTCCTAAGTGTTGTCTTTAAGTTCATTAAATTGTCTGCCACCAAGGTAAGATGGGTACAGGAGTATTTTTTTTTTCTGTAAATCTAAAGCTATTTTAAAAATAAAGGCTATTAATAAAAATTTTAATTTCTCATTGGGTATAATTGAAGACAAAAGAAAAAGAAATTATATTTACATAGTACTGAAAGAATAAAAAGGAAAAACTGTAAGGAAGTAGAATGATGGTTAACAGAGGCTGAGAAGGACACTGGAGGGTAATATAAAGGAGTTGGTCAATGGGTACAAAATATAGTTAGCTAAAAAGAGTAAGATATAGTGTTTGGTGGCCTAATAGGGTTATTATACTTAACCATAATTTCTTTTGTGGGTTTTTTTTTTTGGTTTTAATTTTTTTAAATTTCAGCATATTTTGGGAGTATAAATGTTTAGGTTACATATCTTGCTTTTGCCCCAACTCAGTTAGAGCTTCAAGTGTGTCCATCCACCAGACAGTGCGCATTGCACCATTAGGTGTGTATATACCCATCCTCTCCTCCCTCTTCTCACTAACCTGACACACAATGAATGTTACTACTATAGGTATACATAAGTGTTGATCAGTTAATATCAATTTGATGTTGAGTATGTGTGGTGCTTGTGTTTCCATTTTTGTGATACTTCACTTAGTAGAATGGGTTCCAGCTCTAGCCAGGATAATA
Source organism: Lepilemur ruficaudatus (assembly GCA_963574885.1). Taxonomy (NCBI): domain Eukaryota; kingdom Metazoa; phylum Chordata; class Mammalia; order Primates; family Lepilemuridae; genus Lepilemur; species Lepilemur ruficaudatus. Next base: position 27,965 of record CAUYRT010026239.1, on the reverse strand, counting down.
ATAATACAAGAGACGCTAGATCACCATTGTTTTTTGTGACCAAGTAGAACTCCATGGTATACATATATCACATTTTATTAATCCACTCATATATTGAGGGGCACTTGGGTTGTTTCCACATCTTTGCAATTGTGAATTGGGCTGCTATAAATATTCTAGTGCAGATGTCTTTTTTGTTGTATATTTCAAAATAACTAGAGAAGTAGATGTGGAAGTTCCTAACACAAAAAAGTGATAAATGTTTGAGGTGATAGATTTCCCAATTACCCTGATGCAATCACTACACATTGTATGTTTGAATCAAAATATTATGGGCCACATAAATATGTACAACCATTATGTATTCATAAAAATAAATTAAAAATAAAAAGAAATGTTAAAAGGATTTATTCAAGCAGAAATAAAAGGATAGCAATTATTAACATAAAAAATGAAAATATAAAATTTGCAAATAAGATTAAACATTTAGTCAAATTCAGCATATTCTAATGCTAGTAATGTTGCTATGTAAACCTCTTATATCTCTAGTGTAAAGTTGAAAAGACAAAACTTTTAAAATAAATATGGCTACAATGATTTAACTGATAACTAATATAAAAGCATATAAATTATGACATCCATAACACAAAATGTAGCGGGAAAGTAAAAGTATATTTTTGAATAACATAGAAGTTAAGTTGTTATTGGCTAATAATAGACTATTCTAATAAGATATTTTATGTAGACATCATGGTAACTACATACACATACAAAGCCTATCATAAATATACAGAGGATAAAGAAAAAAGAAATCAGAGCTTTCTGCATTCTTCTGCATTCACTGCAGAAAAACTTCAGACACAAATGAAGACAGCAAAAGAGGAAGAAAAGCAAAAAGGATCTACAAAATAAACAGAAAATAATGGACAAAATGAAGTGGTAAGTACTTATCTATCAATAATGGCTTAAATTCTCTAAACAAAAGACATAGAATAGCTGACTGGATATAATAACAAGATCAAACTAAATCTTTTGTAGCTCACTGAGACTCTCTTAAGATTTAAGGACACAAACAGGTTGAAAGTGAAGGGAGGGAAAAACATTTGCCATCAAGATGGTAACAAAAAGAAAACAGAGGTGACTACCCTTATAACAGCTAAAATAGATATTAGGTCAAAACCGTTGCAAGAGACAAGAAGGGTCATTTATAATGATAAAAAAGGTTAATTTATCAAGAGGTATAAATATTGTAAATATATATGCACATAACATAAGAGCACCTAAAAATATAAAGCAAATATTAATAGATATGGAGGCAGAAATAGACAACAATACAACAGTATTAGAGAACTTTAATACCTCACTTTCAACAACCAATAGATCCTTTAAACAGAAAACGTATAAGGAAACATTGGCTTGAGCAAAATTATAGAACAAATGGACCTAAAAGGCATGTTCCAAACATTCTATTCAGTAGCAACCGAATACACACTGTTCTCTAGTACATGTGGAATAATCTCCAAAGTAGATCATATGATAGGCCAAAATATATGCTCTCACAAATACAAGAAGATTGAAATCATACCATGTATCTGTTTAACCATAATGGTATGAAGCTAGAAATCAATAACAAAGAGTAAACTGGAAAATTCACAAATACATGTGATTAAACAATGTGCTTATGAACAACAATGAGTCTAAGAATAAATCAAAAGGAAATCAAAAAATATCTTTAGACAAATAAAAATAAAAACACAATATACCAAAACTTTTGAGATGCAACAAAAACAGTTTTAAGAGGGAATTTTATAGCAATAAACACCTATATTAAAAAAGAAAAAGGATCACAAACAGTCTAATGTTACACCTCAGGAACTAGAAAAATAAGAACAAAGTAAACCTTCTGTTACCATAAGGAAGGAACTAATAAAAATCAGAGCAGAAATAAATAAAATAGAAATTTTTAAAAACTCTTTAAAAAAATCAAAAAACTAAGAGATGTTCTTTTGAAAAAACAAAATTTATAAAACTTTAGTTAGACTGAGAAAAAAGTTAAGACTCAAATAATATCACAAATAAATTTGGAGACATTTACAATTAACACCTTAGCAATAAAAAGGATCATAGAGGACTATTATGAACAATTACATACCAACAAACTGTGTAGCCTAGAGGAAAAGGTAAAATTCCTCGAAACATATAACCTGCCAACATTGAATCAAGAAGAAATAGAAAGTCTGAACACACCAATAACAAATGAATCAATTAAGGTAGTAATTAAAAATCTCCCAACAAACAAAAGCCCAGGACCAAATGGCTTCACAGTTGAATTCTTTCAAACATTTGAGGAAGAATGTACTACCAATACTTCTTAAATTCTTTCAAAGAACAGAAGTAGAGGAAGTACTTCCAAAATTATGAGACCAGAATCACTGGGATAATAATGCCAGACAAAGACACCACAAGAAAACAAAACGTAGGAAAATACTCCCAATGAACATAGACTTAAATATCCTCCAAAAATTCCTGGCAAACGAAATCTAACCAATCAAGTGAGATTGATCCCAGGGATGCAAGTATGTTTCAACATACACAAATCAATAAATGTGATGCATCACATCAACAGAATGAATGACAACAACCATATGATCATCTAAATTGATGCAGAAAAAGCATTTAATAAAATTCAATATCCCTTTATGACAAAAACTGTCAATAAATTAGGTATAGAAGGAATGTACCTCAACACAATTAAGGCCATATATGATAAAGCCACAGATAACATCATACCAAATGGGGAAAAGCTGAAAGTTTTGCCGCTAAGAACTGTTGCAAAACAAGGATGCCCACTTTCACCACTCTTATTCCACACAGTACTGATAGTACTTAGCAGAGCAATTAGGCAAGCAAAAGTCAGAAAGGGCATTCAAACTGGAAAGGAGGAAGTCAGATAGCCCCTGTTTACAGATGACACGATCTTACATATACAAAAACCTGAACATTAAACCCAAACTTTTTTAGAACAGATAAACAAATTCGGTAAAGTTGTAGGACACAAAATCAAGATAGAAAAATCAATAGTGCTCTATACATCGAAATAGAAGAACTAGCTGAAAAAGAAATCAAAGTTAGTTAAGGGGTACAAAAATACAGCTAGATAGAAGAAATAAGTTATAATATTTGAGGGTACCACAGGAAAACTATAGTTAACAACAATTCTTTGTACATTTTGGAATGGCTAGAAGAGAATTGTAATGCACCCAAAACAAACAAAAGATAAATGTTTGAGGTTATGGATATTCCAATTACTCTGATTTGATTATTACACATTATATACAGGTATTAAAATATCACCTGTACCACAAAATATATACAACCATTATGTATCAATTAAAAAGATTAAAATATAAAATAAAATAAATTTAAAAATCGTATATACAATAACTACAAAAAAACCCAAACAAACCCTAGGAATAAATTTAACCAAGAAGATGAAAGATCTCTATAAGGAAAACTGTAAAACATTAATGAGAGAAATTGAAAAGGACACAAAAGAATGAACAGATATCTTATGTTCATGGACTGGAATAATTAATATTGCTAAAATAACCATAACGCCCGGAGTGATCTACAGATTGAATGTTTTCCCTATTAAAATGCCAATGACATTCTTCAGAGAAATAGGAAAAAAAAATTTGTAAGTAATCACAAAAAATCTCAAATATCCTAAGCAATTCTGAGCAAGAATAGTAAAGCTGGAGACATCACACTACCAAATGCCAATGTATATTACAGAGCTATAGTACCCAAATTGCATGCCACTGGCATATAAATAGACACATAGACCAAAAGAACATAATAGAGTTCAGAACTAAATCCACTTATTTATAGCCAAATGATATTTGACAAAGTCACCAAGAACATTCATCAGGGAAAGGACTGTCTTTTCAATAAATGGATATGGGAAACTCTATATCCAAAAGACAAAAAAATAAATGTTGGTGAGGATGCTGAGAAAAAGGAACTTTTATGTACTGTTCTTGGGAATTTAAACTAGTAGTGCCATTATGAATAACAATGTGAAGTTGTCTTCAAAAACTACAAAAATACCATATAATTCAGCAACTCACCACTGGTACGTATCCAAAGGAAGTGAAATCAGTATATCACAGAGACATCTGCAACCCCATGTTTATTATAGCACCATTCACAATAGCCAAGCTATGGAATCAACTTAAGTGCCATAAACAGATGAATGGATAAAGAAAATGTGGCATATATACACAATGGAAGACTACTCAGGTATAAAATGAATAAAAATTCCTGTCATTTGTAGCAACATGGATGAGCATGGAAGACATTATGTTAAGTGAAATAAGCCAGAAACAGAAAGATAAATATCACATGTTCTCATTTACATGTGAAAGATATAAAAGTTAATCTCATAGAACTAAAGAGTAGAATAATGATGGCTAAAGCCTGGAAAAAGTTTGTGGGAGGTGGTAGGGATAAGGAAAGAAGGTTCAAGGACATAAAATTATAGGTAGATAGGACGAATCATTTCCAGTGTTCCATAGCTTCATAGGAAGACTATAGTTAACAGTAATTTATTATGTATTTTCAAATAGCTGGAATATTTTAAAGATTCCCAATATTTTAAATATTCCCATTATGAATATTTGAGATTATAGATATGCTAATTACCCTGATTTGATCACTATACATTTTATGTATCAAAATATCACTATGTACTCCATAAATGTGTATAATTAGTATGCGTCAGTTTAAAAATAAAAGAATAAATAGAAGACAATGATCGTGGTTTGAGAAGTTTGATGTGGCTAGCATTTGTGGACAGAGTACTAGAGGAAATGCAACTACACAGATAAAAAAGTTAAATAAAATTTAAACAGAGTTCAAAAAGTTATTGGGTGAGTACAGATCTCAGTGAGAGAAAACTACTCAAATCTGGGGAAACAAACACAAAAAAGACGATGTAGAACATTTAGAGCTTTTAAACAGCTAGCAACAGTTTGTGGTCCCACCAGTCTGAATACAAGGCCCTATATAACAAAAGCGGGGATTAGTAACAACATTCGAAGTTTATCATTTTAAAGGTAGGGCTAAATTATCACTAAAGTTTTCTATGGATTTACTCTAACAAACCTTAAAATTATAGTTATTCTAAATATTATGTGTACCAAAAGAATGTTCACACACACACACACACACACACACACAGAGCAAATAAGCACATTAAAATATACTAAATGTCATTCATCATTAGGGAAATGAAAATTAAAACCACAATAAGATATCACTCTATACATCTTAAAATGGCTCAAATTTAAAAAATAAAAAAAAAATAAAACTGAAAATACCAAGTGCTGTCAAGGATTTACAGGACTAGTGTTCTCATACTTGATTATAAGAAATGCAAAATGATAGCCACTCTGAAAAAAGGATTTGGTAGTGTTAAATGAAGTTAAACATACTTATTACATGAACAAGGTATTATACTCCTAATCATTTACCAAAGTTAAATAAAAACTTATCTTTACACAAAAACCTATATATGAACATTTATAGCAGTCATAATTGCTAAAAACTTGAAACATTTCTAATGTCCCTCAACTGGAGGATGGCTAAACAAATCCAATAAATCCATATAATGATATACTACACAGAAATAAGACAGCACACACTGCAGATAGACATACTAACATGGATGAGTCTGAAATGCATTATGCTAAGTGAAATAATCCAGGCCCCCAAAATTATGTATTGGATAATTCCATGCATATGATGTTCTAGAAAATGCAAAACTGTGGTAATAAAAATCAGATTAGCGGTTTCCAAGCCAGCAGTGGGGAGAGGGGTTGACTACAATACAGCAGAGGAATCTTGCACAATGCTGGAACTATTCTACATCTTGATTGAGTCTGATTATAATATCGCATTCATTAATCAAAACTTGCAGATATATGCAACAAAAAAGGGAGAGTTTTATGCTATGCCAATTGTATATTATGGAAAAAATGGGAAAACAGCAAATGGTTGAAGTGGTTATTAGAGATATGATCATTTTTTAAAATAGAGTTTTTTGCCAGTGAACAAAATATACAGCAATGTGCAGTTAACATTATGAGAAAAGTCTACATAAAATTTTATGTGGTTTTAAATAATGGCTATGCATATAAATAATAAATTTATAGGAATAGTATAAGAAAGATTACAGCATTCAAAGTGTTCTAACTAGATGTTATATATAAAAGAATCAGTGTTGGGGGCAGGAGAAGGTTTATAGGACAAAAAATTTAGAACAGAAATTTTTCTCACTTTTTTTTAAGTAGGCAAAAAATATAAACAGATATCTCACAAAAAAGCTAAACAGCTGGCAAATAAGAAATGAAAAAATTCTCACATGTCAAATTAAACAATGAGTTACCATTATACGCTAATTAGAATGCCTGTAATCCATAACACTGTTAGTATCATATATTGATAAGGATATAGAGCAACAGGGAACTCTCATTCTCTGTTGATGGAAATGCAGCCACTTTGGAAGATAGTTTAGCAGTTTCTTACAAAACTAAACACACTCTTACCATAGGATCCATCAGTCGTGTTCCTGAATATTTACCCAAAGGAATGGAAAACTTATGTCCATACCGTAACCTGCACACAGATGTTTATAGCATCTTTATCTATAGTTACCAAAACCTGGAAGCAACCAAGATATCCTTCAATATGTGAATGTATAAACACACAGTGATACATCCATGCAATGGAATAGAAAAAGAAATGAGCTATAAAGTCATGAAAAAACGTGGAGTAGCCTTAAATGCATAAGGTTAAGTGAGAGAATCCAATGTGAAATGATACATTATGCATAATTCCAACTATATGACATTTTGAAAAAGGCAAAACTATGGGGACGGTAAAAAGATCAGTTGTTGCCAGGGTTCCTAGGAGAGGGAAGAAGGGATGAATACATGAAATACAGCGAATTTCATTTTACTGAGTTTTTAACTCAGTAAAACTATTCTGTATGCTACTTAATGGTGTACACATGTCATTACACATTTATCAAAACCCATAGAATGCACAACATAAAGAGTGACCATAAGTAATCCATAAACTTTAGTTAATAATAATATATCAACATTAGCTTATCAATTTTAGCAAATGCATCACAGTAATGCAAAACGTCAATAAATGTGAAAACTGGGTGAACAGGAGAGGGGGAATATATGGGAGCTCCCTGTACTGTCTGCACAGTATCTCTGTAAACTAAAAACAGCCCTTGAATTATTATTAATGAATAATAAAGTTCATTAATTTAAACCAAACCAAAACAAACAAACAAAAAAAGTTATCCGTGCTGGAAACCATCTGTGCTGGACAAGAAGAGTCACCTATATATACACAAATTTGCTTTGTCAAGATAATAATGAAATTTATAACATATAAACAAAAATGGAACAGTTCCAAAAAACGGTTGACTTAAAGGAGATTAATTTTTACCATAAATAGTCAATGGAATTGGTTACTTGCACTTGCGGTGATACAGGAATGATTCTTTGCATATCAGATCAGGCAGTCAGCAAGAACATGCTTGAAGAACTAGGAATCAGAGGTAGCAGAGCATGAATAATATTGCTTGTTATTTACAGAGAGTTAATTGTCTAGAAATTTTAGCAAACATGAAAAAAGATGCAATTACTGCACAAGTGAATTACACTTCTCACAGAAATATGGGAATATGAACTATTACATATAAAATTAAAAATCAGGCATCCTGCCTTTTGAATATGTGACTCAAGCAGTCGAGATATGAAAGACAGCAAAAACAACAACTAAGTAAAATATACGAAAGACAACTTAGAGGGGACGCTGATAACAAACTGCAGAGAAGGCAAAGTTGGAGAGGATTACAGCTGTGTGCCTTTCATTAGAAATGCAGGAGAAGGAAGTTCAAAATTAGACCTTGTTACGGTGGGTGGATAAAAATGGAAAGTCTCAGTCAAAGTGATAAGTAAAAAGCCCTTTTCGAGGGAGCTCCCTCTTTACAGCACATGCTCATCTATCTTGGAGACATTAAGCTTGAGTCAAGTTGGTTTTGTCAAAGGAGGAAGGAAAAGATTGTGGGAAGGCGATATTAGGGCATTGAATGATATGTACAGTTGGATTTAATTAGGGCAAAGTGATAAGTGATGGTTTTAGTGCAAGAATTAACACAGATGGTCAAAAAAGACAAATTTAGTATCTTCAATCTGGAAAATGTCAGGCTTAGCATAGATAATGAAGTCCTAGAAAATAAAGAATGAAATAAAAGCTCTACTTGAAATGGCAAATGATTCTAGGAAGGAAAGCATGCACACGCTATACTTAGAATTCCTAAATAGATAATGACTGTAGCAGTTTAACTCAGATTTTCTGCTATAGTAAATTAATGAGTCCAAAACTTGAAAACTTCTGGCAAGATAATAAATATTAAGCTGAAAGTTTTAGGTTTTCATTTTAGAATAAAAAAAGTACAAGGACCACAGTTCAAATTTTATATTACTTGTTATTAAATATCTCACCACAAAAATATATTACCTAGTCCATTGTCAAGTGGTCATTAGACCTATAGATAATATGTAAAGAAGCTGAGCTTTAATCACTATCATTTCTTAGACTATATAATCTCTGAATTAATACTGGAAAAATTATCTATTTTCTATGCAATATTAATTTTAAGTCAAGTTCTATTATAGCTCCAATTGATATACTACTATATAAATTTGAGATATCTGAAAAGTGATATTATAAACAGAAAATACCTAGACAATTTTAATTTAAAATAAAAGAGAGGCTAGTACTAACTTTTTAATGGAAGACCAAAAATAATTTATCTTTTAGTACACATGAGACACCTGAGATATTTAGGTTTTTTATTTGAACACCATGAAAACTTCAGACCCTGTAATTTTATACTGAATGGTCACTGACATAGTGTTTCATCACAGACATTGCTTAATAGATAGTAAAAATGTGGGTAATACAATGGCACTAACTAGAATACAGAGAGAGAGAGAGAGAGAGAGAGAGACAGAGAGACAGAGAGAGACAGAGAGAGACAGAGAGAGAGAGAGAAAATACTTATGCCAACAAATAAAAGATAAATACCTTTGTGACCAGGATATAGAACAAAACAAGCAGTAACCAGGACTACCATAGCCCAGGTCTGTGCACAAGCAGTTAAAGTTTAATTCCTTCTAGAATAAAGCTGTTTCCAGTTATTCAGAGTGTTAGAACCAGACTCAACACATTTAACACTTTGCTTACCACATAAAATAAAAAAATTATTCCTTAGGGCTATGGTGTTTTATTACAAAAATAGAATAAAAACTTCAGAAAAAAATGATCCTTTCTAATTTAATGAAAAATGTGTTTTTACTATTTTCTGTGTTTATTAATAAAAAGTAATATAAAAACTTGAAAATTAGTAATATAAAAAGTAATGTGCAAACTTGAAAAATAGTCCATAAGGGTAAAGTGTTTTTCTTGACTTCTCAGGCTTAAGTAAGGCAAACATAAGTAGAAAAATAAAACAAAATTTATTGACTTCTATTCATTTAATCCTCGTTTTTAGAATTAAATTGTCAATATTGATTGTAGCAATAAGAACACCAACAAGTAAGATTTTCACAAACCAACTGCAGGGTTTTGTCCAGGAGCCCACCCATCATGTAACATGTATGCTACAACATGTCAGCTTGAATTGCCCACACACCACGCATCTCCCGAGTAGAGACGTGTGAGTTATATATGCTTTACGAGGCCCCGGGCGCAAAACTAGCCTGAGTTAAATACAACTCACATGGCAGTTAATGTGTTAAACCAGAGGCTGCTGTTGATCTCTACTCAGAAAAGAGTTCCACAAAATCTGCAATGGACTCGTCTCTGGAAATTTTGCCACTTTTGCCTATATGAGTTGGAGGAAGCCAGGTTCACCTGTATTTTCAGTATTGTCATCTTTATCACTGCAGGCAACATCAAACCACCTGTCTATGAACTGGTTTTTGACATGGTAATCAGAGTCTAGGGAGAAGCCATAGAGAATTTAAAAAGTAAGACAAAATGAAACAAACAAACAAAAAAAACAAATAAAACAATACATAAGCTGATGAGGGAGAAAGAAAAATAAATAAATCTTGATAAACCTGAAAACAAAAAATGCAAAGAACATGAGTAAAACTAACATAAGAAAGTAAAAAAAAAAAAAAAAAAAACAAGTCAACACAAGTATAATCTCATTAAATAAAAATAACACATCAATTTTATAATTATGTTTAAGAAAAATTAAATAAATGGGCAAATATGCTGTGTGTATGGATGACATAAAATCCACCTGGAATTATTTTTTGCTATGCAGTGTGAAGTAGAGATAGTTTCACTTTTCTGCATAGAAAACCAGTTGCCCCAGAGGGCGTTATTGAAATTATGTTCCTTTTTTCACTGCTATGCAGAGCCAAACTGCTCATAAATCAAGGGACAATGTATTTGAGTTTGTTTATGGGCTTTCTGTTCTCCTTACTTTTCTTTATTTGTCATTTTTATACAGTGTTTTTTTTTTTTTTTTTGAGACAGAGTCTCACTCTGTTGCCCGGGCTAGAGTGAGTGCCATGGCGTCAGCTTAGCTCACAGCAACCTCAGACTCCTGGGCTCAAGCAATCCTTCTGCCTCAGCCTCCCAAGTAGCTGGGACTACAGGCATTCGCCACCATGCCCGGCTCATTTTTTCTATATATATCTTTAGTTGGCCAATTAATTTCTTTCTTTCTATTTATAGTAGAGACGGGGTCTCACTCTTGCTCGGGCTCGTTTCGAACTCCTGACCTTGAGCGATCCGCCCGCCTCAGCCTCCCAGAGTGTTAGGATTACAGGCGTGAGCCACCGCGCCCGGCTCAATATTGATTTCTAACAGAAGCTCTCTTTGATTTGTTTTTTGGGGCTGTCCCTCAAAGTTATGCATTTTCAAATAGTCCCTTTGTTTGGCACTCTGGAGGTTTTTATACCCTCAGCATTGTACCATAATAAAGGTTGGGATAAGAGAGAAATATGACATTCTTTTACAATGTGGGAGAAGGGTAATTATGCAAGAGTTGGAAAGGAGAACCAACTCAGATAAGTGTTAGGAAAGATTACATATGGAAGTTGAGGATCTGGACATTTATTCTCTTAAAATTTTCCTGCTCAGGTATCCATGGGAATAGAGTACAGTAGCTCGAGGACTGATGATTTAAACTGTGCTATTGATCTGGATAACAGAGAACCATTGTAATGAGTATTTTTGCATGTGTCTGTTATAATTGAGAGACTTGATGTACATATAAAATGGCACCCCTGGATATTCTTCCCACTTTCTGTTTCTGCTCTAGGTATATTCTTCTTTTAGGCAGCATTCCAAATGTGATAATAGAGGATCTGATAGAGTTGCCTTCATTTACTTATTATGGGTAAGGCTGGCATGGACATAGGAGGGTAGGAACAAGTGTGTATGATTTCCTTCCTCTAAGTAGGCATGCAGGCAGAGGAAAGAGAGAAGAGGTACGGAATTCAATTGGCACCAAAGCCACTTTGGCCAAGGGGACCAGGCACAAGGTCTCTGGATCAAGGCCTGAAAATAGCTGGCAAGAGGACAGGGTATAATAATAGCCCAAACTGCAGGGCAAGAGTTCCATACCCTGAACCTCAGTTCCAGGGTCTTCTTCCAGTCTCGTCCATGGCACAGAGTCCAGGACTGAGCCCACTATAGGGGCTCAAGAAACTCTTTTTTTTTTTTTTTAGTTGTCCAATTAATTTCTTTCTATTTTTAGTAGAGATGGGGTCTCGCTCTTGCTCAGGCTGGTCTCGAACTCCTGACCTTGAGCAATCCACCTGCCTCGGCCTCCCAGAGTGCTAGGATTACAGGCGTGAGCCACCGCACCCAGCCAAGAAACTCTTGTTGACATGACTCTGAATTCTATTCCCTAAGTTCCACACTCTTTTCCTTTTTGTGTCTACCATTTCCCCTGCCAGTCTAGCATCTATCTTCTTAGCCTGTGTGCTATCTTATCCCTTCTTTGCTTCCATATTTCCTCTCTCTCATCAGATCCAGCCAGTCTTATGAGCAGAGATAAATTTGTTCATTCTTTTATCCATTCATTTTATAATTATGTATTAAGTACCCAATATGTATCAAAATTTGTGCTAGGCACTGAGGAAGAAACACATAAAAAGGTATCCTGTATGCAATTGAAGAACTCACAATCCGGTGAGAGAAACAGATGTGTACATAAAACTATAATGCTAGAAAAAAATAAGTACCAAATGTTGCCTTTAGGTAAATAGAAAGAGTCCAGAATGAATGAATGACTGAATGAATAGTGCTAAATCTTTCTGATGAATGGTTATAATCTTTCTAGAAAGGAAGATTTGTAAAGATGTCTACATTTTTCAAATTAATCTATACATTTATTACAAGTATAATCAAAATCACAATGATATTTTTTTGAGATATAATTTATACCATATAATTCACTCATTTAAATACACAATTCAATAATTTTTAATATATTCATAGAGTATGCAATCTTCACCACAATCAATTTTGGAGCATTTTCACCACCCTCTAAAAAAACTCCAAAGTTATTTCTCATTTCCCCCCAACTTCCTTCACTCCAGCTCTAGGCAACCACTACTCTACTTTCTGTCTCTATGGTTTTTCCTATTCTGTACATTTCATATAAACGAAATCATACAGTATGTGGCCTTTTGTGTCTGGCTTCTTTCACTTAGTATAATGTTCAGAGTTCGTCCATGTAGTAGCATAGTACAACATGGACAGTACTTCATCCTTTTTATGGCTGAATAATGTTGCATTGTATGGATATACATTTTTTATTCATTCCTCAATGGATGGACATTTTGGTGGTTTATGCTTTTTTTTATTTTTCTTTTTGGACATAGAGTCTCACTGTGTGGCCCTGGCTAGAGTGCAGTGGCGTCATCATAGCTCACTGCAACCTCAAACTCTTGGGCTCAAGTGATCCTCCTGCCTCAGCCTTCTGAGTAACTGGGACTACAGGCACACGCCACCGCGCCTGGCTAATTTTTTCTATTTTTAGTAGAGATGGGGTCTTGCTCTTGCTCAGGCTAGTCTTGAACTCCTGAGCGCAAGTGATCCTCCTGCCTTAGGCTCCGAGACTGCTAAGATTGATTACAGGTGTGAGCCACTGTTCCTGGCCTGATTCCTATTTTTTAATCATGAACTGGCTGAGGCTGCATTAGGGTCTGTAAGCTAGATATTACTCAAAACCAGAAATCTATGGTGTTTCAAAAGTAACTTTTTCTAAGGAAGTAAGGGAAAACCTGAACAGAATGATAGATTTCTGATAACTACGCTAAAAATCCATCCATGATTGTCTTCAAACTCACAGTTCTCAGGGCTCCTGCACTTTAATTTTCCTTTTTATGCTAATTCTGGCTTTAGAAACAACATTCCCCTTTTGGAGGACTGTCATTTACAGAGTCCCTGACCTAGAGACATTTAGATTCTAGAATTGTCCTATCAATATGGAAGCCACTAGTCACATGTAACTATTGATATTAAAGTAATTAAAGTATAAAATCCAGTTCTTCAGTCACATTTCAAGTGTTCAATAGCTTTATGTGGCTACCATATTGGACAGCACTGCTTTAGAATAATGTTGCTATTAATGTGCTAAGTAACCTTGAAGCCATGAATTTCCCTTTCTGTGCCATAGGTTTCTCATCTGTAAATAAGGGTGGTGGATCTCAAAAGCTCCATCCTCCTCTGACATTCTGAATGATTTGTGATTCCGTTTTGGGGGTGTGTCTCCTTCTACTTCATCCTTCAGTCCTTCTCCTTCATCACTGCAGCGAGGGCAAAAGTACCCAGAGGGAACATTAGGCTGCTAATTGGTCAAGGTACATTGCTCCCATTCTCTGGTTCCTTGGCGAAAGGGAAAGTGACTTGAGGGTATACATACATCTAAGTGCTTGACATTTGTGCAGTGCTTTATGGATCATAGAACTCTTTCACATTATGTCTTCATTTTATAGAATCAAAGAATCTTGGCCAGGCGTGGTGGCTCACGCCTGTAATCCTGGCACTCTGGGAGGCCGAGGCAGGAGGATCCCTCAAGGTCGGGAGTTCAAAACCAGCCTGAGCAAGAGCAAGACCCCGTCTTTACTAAAAATAGAAAGAAATTAATTGGCCAACTAAAAATATATAGAAAAAATTAGCCAAGCATGGTGGCGCAGGCCTGTAGTCCCAGCTACTCAGGAGGCAGGAGGATCTCCTGAGTCCAGGAGTTTGAGGTTGCTGTGAGCGAGGCTGACACCACGGCACTTGAGCCCAGGCAACAGAGTGAGACTGTCTCAAAAAAAAAAAAAAAAAATCTTGAAGCTGGAAAGGCCTTAAAGGTCATCTCAAACTTCAATAAATATGAATTATATGGGGAATTTGTAAAATGAAAATTCTAAGGCCCTATGCTTGGTGAATGATTCAGTAGGTATCAGGGTTACCCTGGCTCAACCTGAAAAATTCTATGCTGCAGCTATGTGGAGTAGGATCTTGGAATCTGCATTATTAACACTATCTGACCACTGGAAACACTGGTCTTGTTCAGTCTCTAGTCATGTTGTTGTCTTTGGACAGCTCTGACAGAAAAACTTTCATTTTACTGAGCTCTCCCGATTCACCTAGCTTTTCCATTTATAGTTACGTAACACTAGTCTACTTCTTTCCCATAATAATCCTTCAGATTCATTCATTCATTCAGCAAAAATTTATTGAGCACCTATTGTATACAGGGTTCTGTGTAAGGCACTGGGGATTCCGTAGTGGACAAGACAAACTCAACTTGGCCTCTCTCTTCAGAAGCAGCCTTCTATCTAGTAGGGGAAACAGAAAGAAAGAAAGAAAGAAAGAAGGAAGGAAGGAAGGGAGGGAGGGAGGGAGGGAGGAAGGAAGGAAGGAAGGAAGGAAGGAAGGAGAAAAGAAAAGAAAAGGAAGGAAGGGAGGGACGAAGGAAGGAAGAAAGGAAAGGAAAGGAAGAAAGAAAAAGAAAGAAAGAAAAAAGCTTGAGAAAAATGCTATGAAGAAAATAAACAGTGCTATGATGAAGAATAACAGGAAGGGCTGAGGCTTCTTAGGGTGGTTAGGGAAAGCCTCACTAGGGAGGTGACATTTAAGCTGAGATCTGAAACATGAGAAGAATTAGGGAAAGACAGTTAAAGAACATGGCATGTTCTATCAGTCAGAAGGCCAATGTGTTTGAAGAGTTAGGGAAAGATAGTTGAAGAACATGGCATGTTCTATCAGTCGGAAGGCCAATGTGTTTGAAGCCTGGTGAGCAGAATGGGAGAATGGCACAAGATGAAGTTGGAGAGGATACAAGTTATTAAAGTGTTTTAAGCAGGAGGTGATGTGGTCTGGTTTGTGTTTTTAATAGATGATTCTGGATGATTTGTGGATTGTAAGGGGGCAAGAGTGAAGTGGGATACCAGTTAGTGGGCCATTGTGGTCATCTAGGCAAGAAATGAAAGCAGCTTGCATTAGGGTGGAGGCAATAGAGATAGATTTTTGAAACCTGCTCTCACATCCCTCAATATTTTCTCTTCTATAAGCTAAATATCTCAGTTCAGTTTTCCTATCATAACAGGTTTACTCTCTTTCTCATCTGTGTGCTTTTCCTCTGGAAAGCATAACTCACTAGGTTAGAGCCTGCCCTCTGATGTTTCTGTAAAGAACCCAGATTTCCCATCTATATTTTCCTCAGCTCTTTCCTCCTATCTTCTGCCTTACTTGTAGTTCTAGGAAATTAAAATCTTTAATCCAGTGACTATCTCTCTCATATAAAGAGGGGAGCCTCAGTCTTCCCTGTCATTGATCAGTTATCAGCCTTTCAATTATGCAACCATGACTCTTGCATACTTATTGTGCTGGCCATGCTTGGAGGAGACAGAGAAGAATACGTGATCTCTACCCTCCAAGAGCTCAGGGTGTAATGGGAGAGATAAGGGCCAAATAAATGTAACAAAAGGTAGAAAAACAGATCCCAAGGAAAGTGAGATAAAGGGCCTTGGGAGGAAGGGAGAACTTTCAGTTTTGAGGTTAATGGGGAAAAAGGGAAACTAAGGAAGACTTTATGGGAGATATTAATTTGGAGAACCTGGGGCTGGAGTTGGGGCAGGGAGTACTTTTTTATATGGGGTGGTCAAGGATGACCTCACTGAAAAGTCAATGTTTTTATTTATTTATTTTTTGGTAGAGACAGGGTCTTGCTCTTCTCTTGGTCAGGCCGGTCTTGAATTCCTGGCCTCAGGCAATCCTCCCGCCTTGGTCTCCCAAAGTGCTAGGATTACAGGCTTGAGCCACTGTGCCTGGCCAGAAGTCAATGTTTGAGCAATGATTCAAAGATAGGGAATAAGTCATGTGGCTATATAGGAGAAGAATGCTCCAAGTAGAGGGTAAAGTCTCTGGGGTTAAGTGTGCTTGGTGTTTTTGCCAAACACTTGGGAGGCCATGTGGCTGGAGCAGGGGGAGAGGGAGAGAGAATAGTTATATATTAGGACAGAGAGATAATGAGGGACAAGATCATGTAGGGACTAGTAGGCCATTTTTTCTTTTTATTATTATTATTTTTTGAGACAGGGTCTCACTATATTGTCCAGGCTGGATTTGAACTCCTAGGCTCAAGTGATCCTCCCATCTCGGCCTCCCAAGTAGCTAGGACTATAGATGTGTGCCACCACACCTGGCTCTAGTTGTCAGCACTTAAAAACTGTGAAGTTTTGATGAAAATAGATTCCAGGCCTCTTGAAAAATTGAAAAAAGTTGGCAACTTTGAGCCCTTATTTACGGAAGGCAAAAGTTGATAGGAGCTAAGTTTAGGTACTGGATGCCTCCTTTTTCCAGAGCATGTATTCTCCAGTTTTCTAGTCCCTGTCTCTCCCTATTGTTTCCCCAAACTGAGGTTAAGTGTCGTTGTACTTGTACTGCTGTTTTCCTATAGAAAAGTTAAATGGAAAGGGAATGATTTCTTGTCTTTTAAGTGTTCTAACATCTTTGAGGGCTTGGGATCTTGCAGTAGGCCAGTACCCTACCCCCTCCCTCTTCCAACCAGCCAGAGGCCCCAGCCTGGTGTATATGTCAGAGTAAGAAGACACTGGAATGAGTAAGGTGCTCATATATAATGTATAACTTGAGTTCAGAGCCAGGAAGAGGAATGTACAATGTCTGTGAGTGTGTGTTGGGGGGTGCATGCTGGAAGTAGGCTTAAGTAAGCTGCACTTGCACAGGTTGTGCTTTTCTGTTCCTGTGCACTCTATGTACCAGGCTCTATTCTAGGTGCTAGGGATGTAGCAGTGAACAAGACAGACAAGATTTCTGCTACCATGGAAATTATATTCCAGTGAAGAGCACAAATAATATACAAATAAATAAAATACATGAGATAATTTCAAACAATGGAAAATTTCATAAAAAAACAATGATTTGATAGAGAATTTCTAAAGGGACAAGCTGTGCACATAAGTGGGTACATATATGTGGTGCATGTACTTGTATATGGGCTCATGTTTGAGTCCTGGTTGCATATATTTATGCTTATTTGTACCTATGTGTATAGATGGGCAGCTTTTATGCCTAGAATGTTTGTTTATTAGTATATGTGATTTTATGCAAATGAGTGCACACAGGTGAGCTGGGATGTGGTATGCATGATGGGACACGTGTGCATGGGTATGTATATGTCAGCATTCAGCTGTAACGGGAGCTGTTCTGAAGTTTCTGTGGCATTTGTCAGTGAACCAGTTAAGAAATGGCTTTTTTGCCTCTGGCATTCAGGGCCATTTGCCAGCTTCCTCTCTCCCGGCTCCTTCCCACTTTAGTAAGCTCTCTGTGCTTGGCTTCTCTTATCCCTAGAGGGTTAAAGCCAAGGAGAGTATAGTAACTGACTCATTGAGCCAGGAGCTGGAAAGAGGAGCCAGGAGCTGATAGTCTTCTGTGTAACCTGTTAGTAAGAAGGACTGTAAGTCAGTCAGTACTCTTTGCCTCTATTAGTAAAAATAGGCCTGGCTTCCCTGCCAGTCCTTGTCCTCCACACTATGAAGGAAAGAGTAGACTTGAAATCAGAAGACCTGAGGATCTGTTCTTGGCTCTGCCACTTATTATTGTGTGACCTTGGCCAAGCTACTATATTGCTGTAGGCTTCAATTACCTCCTTCATAGATGACTTGGTGCAAGTGATCTGGATGGAGATTCTACTTTCAACAATACCAATGCAGTCTTGATACTCGTCAGGAAGAATCCTATCTGTAATTCCCTAGGATGGAAGAAAAGGGACCATCATTCCATTTTATCAACATAAAAAATGGGGATCAGAGATAGACAGTGCATTTTCCAATGACACACAACATATGTGTAAAGTATCTTGAAAGGCCAAAGTATCTGACCAGTCAGCTCAAGGTGTGGTAGCAGATGGCTCACCCTCATAGGACAGTCCCAGGTTTTGATGTTACTGGATGGCTTTTATGACTGTTCCTGCTTCTCATTTGGGGAAGATGTTATATCCCTAATCACTGGTTCTTTCTGGTGTATCTCAGGGAGGGCAATGAACCAGGGGAGACCACCCAGATCACATACCATGAGCTTCTGGTCCAAGTGTGTCAGTTCAGCAATGTTCTCCGAAAACAGGGTGAGTGTGGGAAAGAGATTGGGGGCCTCGCCGTAGGGTATCTGAGGACTTATGGAGAAAGGACAAGAGATGGAAGGAATCTGGTAACAGCAGAAGAGAAAAAATCAGCTGGGAGGGGGGCTAGCTGGCTGGGAGGGAGCAAGTAACAGCAGAAAGGGTTCATGGTCCATGTTCTGTGTCTTACCTGCAGGCATTCAGAAGGGTGACCGAGTGGCCATTTACATGCCTATGATCCCAGAGCTTGTGGTGGCCATGCTGGCGTGTGCCCGCCTTGGGGCTCTGCACTCCATTGTGGTAGGAGTTTGGGCTGGTGAAAAGGGGCAGGGGTGGGGAATGGGACTCTGGAGAAGTAGGTTGGGCCTGGATGATGGAAGGTCTTAAATAACAAACTAAGGAGCTTATGTTGGTGTCATAAATCCATATCAGTTATTCAGTTTCTTCTAGGATCCTGGGTTGGAGATTCTGAAGGTTTCATGAGCAACTCTTTTCCGTGTTTATTCAATCCCTGTGGCCTCCTTCTCTGTCTCTCAGTCTTTCTTCCCTTCCCTAGTTTGCAGGCTTCTCTGCAGAGTCTCTATGTGAAAGGATCCTGGATTCTGGTTGCAGCCTTCTCATCACTGCAGGTGACTAATTCTCCTACCCCCTTATCCAGAACCCCCATACCTTGAGTCTTGTTCTTCAATCAGCTTGTTGGTACTGGGGGCTGCTCAGCATAGAGGGAAGGAACTGCCTGCCCTTCCTCTCCTGGTCCCAGTCAGCCGACCCTCTGTCAGCTCAAATCAGCTGGAAGAGCCAGAATCAAGAGGCCCACATAGGAAAGGCTCTGTGAACATTGTGCCCACTGGGGAGTGTGATTCCTACTAAGGCCTGGAATGTCTGTTGCTCCCCTAAGATGCCTTCTACAGGGGGGAAAAGCTTGTGAACCTGAAGGAGCTGGCTGATGAAGCCCTGGAGAAGTGTCAGGAGAAGTAAGTGTGCTTGGCCAGTTGGCCACTGCCCTGGGTTGACTGAGCTTTTCCCCAGTGGCAGGTTCCCTTTGTCTCCCCTAATCTAAATTGATATGGGTGGGTCTTGCCAAATCCTCTTTGAGCCAACCAGGCTAACACTTTAGGCTTTTCTTTCCTCCAGGGGTTTCCCAGTGAGATGCTGCATTGTGATCAAGCACCTGGGGCGGGCAGAGCTGGGCATGGGTGACTCCCCCAGCCAGTCTCCCCCCATTAAGAGGCCATGCCCAGATATACAGGTGAGTCCAACACTGGTATATGCCTTCCTCTGGGCTCAAATTGCCTCTCTCTTCTTGTCTAGGAAGTTCCTGATATCCTCCTTTGCTTCCTCCTCATAATGCTGAGGATCTCAAAGAAATCCTAGGAATGCCTCCTCTGGCAGGGCAGGGTGGGAGCTGGATGACTTTGACCTTGAATGTGGATAGGGAGGTCCTTGATTATAGGGGAGACTCCTGTGCTGACTGGGGTATTCTTATGGGCACAGCAGACCCTCAGGGCTTGGGCTTGGATTAGAAATGTCTGACTTGGGTGACTGTATGTAGTCATCTTGATTGCTGGGCTGTGACTTGAGTTGGGCTACCTTTGTGGCCTAGGGAATGCCCACCATGGAAGGACCAGGATCTAGCCCCCAAGATATGGCTCTTAATAGCTTTGGATCCCATACCTCTGGTGGGAATGATAGAAAAGCCCAGTGGTGGCCTCCAGGTCTGAGGAGCATGAGGGATGAAAGTTCTAGGGTCCAAAAGGACAGATGGTTACTGAGATTCTGTGACTTAAGGGACTCTGGGTGATCTTGGGGCTAGAGAGGCTATAGTCTAATTTAGGGAAGTTGGAGAGTCCAAACAGCATTAGGAAGTTTTGTATGTATAGGGGCTAGAATCAGGATCAGGAAAATGGAGGCTGGGAGGACTAATCAGAGGGAAACCTGAGGGAGAGGAGGCAGCCAGGGGTTTGGGGTACCCTGACTCTTTCCTCCTACTCCTTGTATACTTGGACCCTGCTCACTAGCGTTTCCATGGGCTCTTAACAGGGTAAGCTGAAAGAGAAATCCAAGCATGTCCGGCCCCAGGTATCCACTTCTGCACTGCCGTGGGCACTGCTTCCCTGTGTGCTTATTGGTGTGTTCATCTTTGCCTTTTTTCCCCATTGAGATGACTGCCATACCTAACCCCCTTCCTCTTGCCCCTGGGCCCCTTGCCATCTAAGCTATTATGAAAGGTTGTGAAATCAAATACCTATTGCTGCCTCCGTGAACTGACACAAAGCATGGATCTCAGGGAGGTAGCAACAGACCTATTTCATTCCTGCTGCTCAGGACCTTGTGGAAGAGGGGACCAGGTAACCTGTCAGAAAGCATTTACTGTGCAGAGCCAAGAGAGATAGGATAAGGAGCAAGTAGAAGAGGTACAGACCCTGACCTTAGGAATTCACCATCAAGCTGGGGAGTTAGACATGTATTAGGGTTTTATACAGGGCAGCAGAGAAGAAGATTCCTAAATACATTTATATATCACTTTGGGATTTACAAACTACATGAAACTCTCTGTTACGATTAAGGACTAAACTCAACAAAAGTCACATTGTAAGTGGTTCTAAGAAGGGAGATCCGTAAGTGGGTGCTCAAAGCAGATTAGTATAGAGGAGAAAGTGGGCCTGGAGTCCAGAGACCAACTTTTAGCTGTATGACTTTGAATAAGTCACCTCTCCTCTCTGGACTTCAGTAATGGAGAAATGATAATACATACTTAAAAGGAAACACTTCCCTTACTAACACAGAACACACTATTTCTCTGAGTTTTACCATCCTCACAGGGTATCTTATTCTAAATCTGCTATGATTAACTTCTTAGGCTAATGGTAGATATAAGCCCCTTTTCTTTATTCTCATTAACACGGTAGAGACAGATCTGATTCCCAAGGGACACTGTTTTCTTTTTAAAACTAGTCAGGGATCTAAGCCCCTTCTTTTGAAAGAGGTAACAAACTCAGCGGTTTAGACTGTAGGCTCTGGAGCCAGACTATTTGGGTTAAAATCCTGGCTCTGCCACCTGCTGCTCTGTAACCCTGGGCAGGTTACTTAAACTCTCTTTCTTCTATTTCCCCACCTGTAAGATAAGGATAATAATTGTACCTATCCTATAGAGTTTTGTTAATATATGTAAGGTGCACACAGTAACTATTCAATAAATGGTAGCTATTTTTGCTTCCCCTTAATACAGCAGACAGACTGGCATTTCTAAAAGGGAGACCAGAAAAGAAATTTTAAAACTCTGGTAATTCTCAATACCAGAGAACCTCCAGGCGATATGATCCTGGATTTTTATTTCTTAAAGGTGAAAACAACTAGTTACCAAAAAACCAAAGAGCATAAAAATAGGTTTAAAAAGGTTTGTGGTCTGAGAATTACAGTCAGAGCTGCAGAAATCTTAGCAGAGCTCCAAACCCCTTCATCCTTAAGCAATCTTCAAGGGAGAGTCTGGCACAGTTTGCAGGTGTCCTTCTCAACCATATCACCTAGGAGCTCCCTCATATTCTTCTCCCATATCTGGCAGCTGCCTTCCCTGAGGCTATCCTGGTCCAAGGACAAAGGCCAACTCCTCAATTCTTTTTTTAGAAAATTCAAACCTTTTCCTGGTTCAAAGCCTTGGGCCTCATAGGCACACACTTAATCCCAATGTTTGCTTCACTAATTTGGCTCCCTCTGCTTCCTGGTGCTAGTTATCAGCTCCACACCTGGAGTCCCCTGCCCCCTCCACTCTGCTCAACACTGACACACCCACAGAGGAATCAATTTCATAAGATTATAAGAGTGCCCTCCTTGCAAAGCCACAGTTTAACTATGCCTTACCCTCACATGTACTTGGTGCCTGTTCTGTGACAGTTCATAATACGGTAGACCAACACCATTTGACCAAAGAAATATTGACACTTCTCCTTTAATACTTTAATCCCTCATCTCAAGTGATCATTTGGCATGAAAAAAGTATCCATGTGACAATATATGTGTAGATTCATATGGATCTTCCACCAAAAAATAGGGTATATTATGTTTTCTAGAGGCAGGCAGCTTCTCTCTCTTCTTTTTTTCTTCCTTTTATTTTAAATGCTATCCTCACGTGGATTAGGCTTGTCATTCTTATAATGCTCATATGCCAGAAATTTTAAATCAGAAAGAGGGGAGTGGTTAGAGTCATTTTCTAATTTGTTAAGGTATGTGTTTAACATTTCAGGGTTTTAAAACCAAATACGCACAATAAATTAGCATAATCCTTGTAATGGGTTAAGGATGTTTCTCTTATATGCCATTTACCTGCCAGCCAGGGCCATTGAACATACAGGAATCTAATGAATATGAAAGGACTTTCTGACAGCTAAAGCAAACTCCAAACACATCCCATCTTCATGCTCTTAAATTTATCTCTCAATGGTCACTGAACTAATCTCTGTCCCTCCTGACATTCATCAGTCTTCTCTACCCCACCCCAACCTCCATCCCTTGGGGCAATCTAAGGCTTGATATTTACTAGATAATACTTTTCTCTTTTGATGTTTACAGAATCTTTTCAGACCTTTAGGGCAAGAATGATTATCCCCATTTTTAAAAGGAGGGACTTGAGGTAAAGTGACTTGCCCAAGGTCATATAGCTAAGAAATGGCAGAACTAGGATTGAAATCCAATGTTTTTTTAGACAAATTCAGGGAATCTAACTTCACATAGCAGAGAGTAGACTCAAAAAACTTGTGTTCAAAGAGGTAATATAGCTAGGAAAGGAAAGGAAAATAGTTTCAAAGGAGAGCTTAGAGAAATTTTAGGATGACAGATCCAGAAGTAGTTATTAAAGGCACTCAGGTATAGGGGGACATCCATCTACAGGGAGAAGTCCACCTTAGTCCTTCTCCACCAACTTGAAGCAAGGCTTTCTGCTGAATAGAACCTGCATCCTCAAGCAAAAGTCTCTCTGGGATCCCCCATTGATATCAGTGGTATAAAGACCAGGACAGAGCTTGGTTAGGAACCTCCAGCTGTGGATTGGGTCTGGACATGGAGGAAAAAGTGCTTGGACCAAGATCTGATGACTTCTTTCACTTCTAACTAACAGGGTCAGGTGCCCGCCTCACCTGCAGGCTCTAACTAATTTTGCATTTTGAATTGTGTGGTTTCTGCATCCCTGCTGATGAGCCACTAGTCCCATAGTACATATGTGTGTATGCAGACCTGTGTGTGCATTGTCATTCATCCAATAAAAAATTTACTGAGTACCTTTTGAGTGCCAGACACTTTGCTAGATGTTGGAGATACGGTGGAGGGGGTGGGGGAACAACAGACAGACATGCCACTGTCTTCATAGAGGTCACTACCTAGTTGGGGAGACAATAATCAAGTAAACAACTAAATAACTGGAAATATGTGCTGTGTGGGGAAAAAACATGGTGCTGTGATCATTAATAATATTAATAGCAGAGTTGAGGGTAGGAATCCTATCAGATACTGTTCAGGTAAAGCCTTTCTAAGAAGGTGACATTTCAGCTGAGAATTGAAGGATGGGAAGGGACTAACCAAGGGGCCCTCCTCAGCCTGAGGCCAGGTGAGAGGCGTTCAGGGTAGAGATGGGGAAGGATGATGGGAGTATCCAGTAAGCCTGGGTTCTCCTCCTGTTCTCTCTACCCTGTTCCCCCTTCCTAGGACTGTCCCTCCCTTCTTGTACTCCCACCTACCTGTCCCACCCCAGTCCTTCCAGATGCCAGGTAGGGGTGTCTCCTGCCCCCATCTTGAGCCGTTCACAGTTCTACCCTTTTCATTCCCTTCTTCCCCTCCCTACAGATCCCATGGAACCAAGGGGTTGACTTGTGGTGGCATGAACTCATGCAAGAGGCAGGGGATGAGTGTGAGCCCGAGTGGTGTGATGCTGAGGACCCACTCTTCATCCTGTACACGAGTGGCTCCACAGGCAAACCCAAGGCAAGTGTGTGTGTGTGTGTGTGTGTATGTGTGTGTGTGTGTGTGTGTGTGTGTTTTGTACAGGGGTGAGAAGTGAGTTTCTGAGGAAGTACATAATACTATGAATTTTTTTCCTACAACTCTGAGTTTCAGAAATGTGATGTTACCTTTTCTAAATAAAATTAAGACATAGGCCAGGCGCAGTGGCTCACGCCTGTAATCCTAGCACTCTGGGAGGCCGAGGCAGGAGGATCGCTCGAGGTCAGGAGTTCAAAACCAGCCTGAGCAAGAGCGAGACCTGTCTCTACTAAAAATAGAAAGAAATTAATTGGCCAACTAAAATATATACATATATATATATATATATATATATATAAATTAGCTGGGCATGGTGGCACATGCCTGTAGTCCCAGCTACTTGGGAGGCTAAGGCAGAAGGATTGCTTGAGCCCAGGAGTGTGAGGTTGCTGTGAGCTAGGCTGATGCCACGGCACTCTAGCCCGGGCAATACAGTGAGACTCTGTCTCAAAAAAACAACAAAAAAAATTAAGACATAAATCCTCAATTACTAGATGGTGAGGCCCAGAGTAAGACAGTTTGAGGGTGAGGGCTTTCATGATGCCCAGTGTCTCTAGGAAACCCCATTGATATTTGTGGTGTAAAGACAGGGGCAGAGCTTGTCTCTTGGACTTCTAAGACCAAGTTTGGCTTCTGAACTCTTAGAGTTCAGTTTCTTCCACATGGCATACTATTCATATCTAATCCTCTTTCAGGTCATGGTGTGGGAGCTGAAAACACTTAAGAAAACTCTGACTCTTCCATTGACTTGAAAGCTATGTCACTCTCCCTTCCACCCACCCCATCCCTAAGTTCTTCTCTCGATATACTTTGGAATATTCCTCAGCGAGCCTTTAGAAACACAGTTTTGGCCTCTCCTTCCTAGGGATGGGGTAGGGATAGAGTAAGAAAAGGGGATTATCTTTTTCCCCCTACTCACTCTGCTATTGTGTAATTGAATGTGTGGGCACAAAATACATAACAGAGAGACTATTAGGATGTGAGTGTGCTAGTAGTGTTCATGTGTGAGAGTGATGTGGGTAGCTCTGAAAAATGCCATCTGAGGTTTTAGGTGTGAATGATGGACTGATATACATGTGTAACATCAGGAGTACGATAAAGAAGATGAGATGGGAGCATGGAGAAAAGGAGATGGAAGAGAGATGGATGCTGTGAAGGATGGATGCTGGCAGGGCCAGAGTCCCTGAAGAGGATCTTCCTCTAGCTCTGCCCAGCCTCTGTTTGGTGATCAGTGGGGGTGGGCAGAAAGCCTCAACTTGAGGCACCATTCTTCCCACAGGGTGTGGTTCACACAGCTGGGGGCTACATGCTCTATGTGGCCACGACCTTCAAGTATGTGTTTGACTTCCACGTGGAGGATGTGTTCTGGTGCACAGCAGACATTGGCTGGATCACTGGCCATTCCTACGTCACTTATGGGCCACTGGCCAATGGTGCCACCAGTGTTTTGGTGAGAAGGGAGCTGGGATCCATGGCCACCTGGCCAAGCTGGGGGATGGACAAGACTATCCTGGGTGACTACCTCCCAAGGCTACTTGGTCCAGAGGCAGGGGGACTTACACAATGATCTGTTTCCCAGAGAAAGAAAAGTCCCTTGGGGGTTGTGTATCCTGACAAGGAAGGTCTCTTGGATTATCTAGTCAGGGAGTGAAGACACAGTTGGTCAGAAAGGGCAAAATACTGAACCTGAGGGAATGGTGGGGAATGGAGGGACTATTGGGAAGGACCGTGAATGACCAACCTTCACTGGGATCAGTTTGAGGGGATCCCCACGTACCCGGATGTGAGCCGCCTGTGGAGCATTGTGGACAAATACAAGGTGACCAAGTTCTACACAGCACCCACAGCCATCCGTCTGCTCATGAAGTATGGAGATGAGCCTGTCACCAAGTGAGACCCCTTCCCAGTTGCTGCCCCATGAGTATCCCTCAGAGCCAGGTGCTGGCCATTGTGTACAGTCTTTTCCTTTCCATTGTCCCAACTCCCTGACCTTGAATAGGGGAGGGGGCAAGAGAAGAGCCTGGGCATGTATATCCCAGCTCCCAGTGGTACTTACACACTTCCTCTCTTCCATTCTCCTGCCCAAGGCATAGCCGGGCATCTTTGCAGGTACTAGGCACAGTGGGTGAACCCATCAACCCAGAGGCCTGGCTGTGGTACCACCAGGTGGTAGGTGCCCAGCGCTGCCCCATCGTGGATACCTTCTGGCAAACAGAGACAGTGAGTGAGGGGTTCAGAAGGCTGGGGCTCAGGTACAATGTGGGAAGACTGACTCAAACCTCTGATCTCTGACTTCCATAGGGTGGCCACATGCTGACTCCCCTCCCTGGTGCCACACCCATGAAGCCTGGTTCTGCTGTGAGTGAGGCTCTCCTGGCTGGTCCTGGGCTAAGCAGGGGTAGCATCTTGGGGCATTTGGCCTCGTTAGACAGTGGGAGACTAGACTGATATATATGTGAGGAATTTGGGGCTCTGGGGCTCCTTTGGAGTTGAGTCAGAGTTGCCTCATTCCTCATCTTAGGTTTTTCTCCTGTTTGCTTCTAGACCTTCCCGTTCTTTGGTGTAGCTCCTGCAATCCTGAATGAATCTGGGGAGGAGTTGGAAGGTGAAGCTGAAGGTTATCTGGTGAGGCCCTGGCCCTTGGCAGTCTTTACAAAGGGGAAAGGATCCACCAAGTGTACTTGGCTTCCACGTTTATAACATAATCTCACCTAGTAGTTGCTTAGGACTGAAGCTTCATGGTTGGGTGTTTATTCTCTGTTGGGAGACCCCAGGGGGAATCCTCTGGATACTCTTGATGCTTGGCCTGAATCTCTGCCTTTTGGCCCATGAGGCTTTTAAGGGTCTTTTTAGAATCTGCTCCAATTCCTGATCCTTTTTGGGGCTGGAAGACTTTTTTTCTTTTTTCTTTTTTTTTTTTTTTTTTTGAGACAGAATCTCACTCTGTGGCCCGGGCTAGAGTGCCATGGTGTCAGCCTAGCTCACAGCAACCTCAAACTCCTGGGCTCAAGCAATCCTTCTGCCTCAACCTCCCCAGTGGCTGGGACGACAGGTATGTGCCACCATGCCTGGCTAATTTTTTCTATATCTTTTTAGTTGGCCAATTAATTTCTTTCTATTTATAGTAGAGACGGGGTCTCACTCTTGCTCAGGCTGGTCTCAAACTCCTGACCTTGAGCGATCCACCCGCCTCGGCCTCCCAGAGTGCTAG
>CAUYRT010026236.1:0-22197 GCA_963574885.1 Lepilemur ruficaudatus | reverse complement strand
TATTTCTTTTCTTCTATTAGGATTGGGATTGGTTTGCTCTTCTTCTTCCTTTTCCTTGAGTTTATTCATTAGGATGTCAGTATCTAAGCTTTCTGTTTTTTGGATATGTTTATTGCTATTATTTTTCCTCTTAGGTATGCTTTTGCTGTATCCCACAGGTTTTGGTAACTTGTGTCTTCTTTATCATTTAGTTTGAAGAAACTCTTGATTTCCCTCTGAATTTCCTCCTTGACCCAAGAGTTTTTCAATAATAAATTGTTTAGTTTCCAAGACTTTGTGAAGTGGTGAGGGTTTCTATAGGAATTGAACTCTAGTTTTATACCTCTATGGTCAGAGAAGACACACGGTATGATTTCTATTTTTTTGAATTTGTTGAGATCTGATTTGAAGGCTAGTATATGGTCAGTTTTGGAAAAGATTCCATGGGCTGCTGAGTACAATGTAAATTCAGCTTTATTTGGGTGGAATGTTCTATAGAGATCTGTCAGATCTTTTTGTTCAAGAGCTCTGTTTAAGTCCATTACTTCTTTGCTCATTTTCTGTTTGGAGGATCTATCCAGTTGATTCAGTGGAGTGTTGAAGTCCCCTGCTACTATGACAGTATTGTTTAACAAGTTATTAAGATCTGACAAGGTTTGCTTTATGAGTTAGGTGCTTCTACGTTGGGTGCATAAATATTAAGAATAGTTAAATCTTCTTGTCGGATCTTCCCTTTCACCATTATAAAGTGGCCATCTTTATCCTTTTTTACTTTTGTTATTCTAAAGCTTATGTTGTCTGCAAACAGTATTATCATTAACCCATTTTATTGTGACACAAATATATTTCAATGACCTAAAAATGATCTCTACCTGATAAAAATATTTAATAATAGAAAACATTTAAAAAGGGAACTTTGACATAAAAAATACCAGTAAGTTATTTTTAAATAAAAGATAAAAATTCCACGTGTAAAAAATTTTTTCATTTTGTATTGACACTGGTTAAATTTTAAGAGTGTGTGTATACAAAAGCACCTTCAAATTGGACATTAGGATACATGTTGCTAAATGTGAATTAATTTCCTTTGTTAACAAAAAAAACATTTTGTAGGTATTTGTCCAGTATTCAAATACTACAAAACATCAGCAAACATCGGTGGGCAGTGTTCGAATAATGGAACATTTAAATCTCCTGGCAAGGTAAACAGCACTATACAGAATCACCTACCAAAATTGTCAATTTAAGGATTTTTTGCTTCCAAAACTTGCTATTTCTTGGAAGGTCACTCATAAGATTTACCTGAAGTACTATGCATATAGACTTCTAAACATTTATTTTATTTGTAAAACCAACTCACCGTCATTATAGCAGACAGGACCATGAACACACATGATAGTGACCACTTCTTTCATATATACTCTTGTCTTGTTCTTGAAGGTATCAACCTTCACCTTCAGCCCTTCTGTCAGTGTTTTCTTACTTTTACTTGACATTAACAAATTCTTTCCAATCCTTCCAACCAATTAAGCTTGATCATTAAGCTTTAATTCCTGTAAGAGAATTACTTTTTTCCATTTTCCCAATTTCTCAGCTGATTTTTCTCAAGACTTTGGATTCAAAACACTGAATTTCCCAAGAAATTCTGGAAAGGAATTCCCACATGGAAAGCCTAATACACACAATGAAACAAACTAAAAAGATACTCACTATATTCCTCACTGTGATTACCACCAAGAAGGGGTAGAGGGATGAGTAAATGGAGAAAAACAAAAGGAGCTAAATTGTATTTTCAATGAAAATTTTTAATGAAAAATTCAAAACAAAAAGGATAAATCGTGTTTGTTAGTTCTGATGAAGGTGATATGTGTGTTTGATCAATTATTTTACTTTTCTGGGTTTTTACAAATCTTTTGAAAGGAATCACCTGGGCAGTTGACCATGCTGATTCCTGGGCCCTACTGCCAGAGGTGCTGGTTCAGTGGGTCTGGGGTGGAGACCAGGAATCCTCATTTTCACTGAGTGCCCCAGAGCATTGTGGGGCAGACGGCACAAGACCAAACTTGGGTAAATGCTAACGAAGTCCAGGGAAACCCAGATGCAAACCAGAGGTGCCTACAAGCAATCGTAAGTCATCAGGACTTGAAAATAACACTCTGAGGCCAAAGGAACAAGCAGGGTGGAAAGAGGTTGGATGCTTTTGCCCTGGGTGAATTTGGTCGGTAAGTCATCTCAATCCCCATCACACTTCACTGGGTAAATGCCCCTCACATCTCAGGAGGACCAGGTGATTGTGCCGGCTGACTCCTTCAGCTGTTCATTAGTTTCAGTGAAGTCAAGGCTGAAGGCGGAGGCATAAAAAGGCAGAAGATGAAGATCTACACTTAAGGGACACTGTGATAAGAATTTCCAAGGTCCTTCCTCATTAAAAGGAAAATTCCAACTTACATTCATGCATTTTCTTTCTTTATGATGTACTTAAAAGGCACTGTCTGACCCTCATTGTGTTTCTTTTAAAGCCGTTTCATTGTGCTTTATATTTTCCAATTGTTTTTGCAATCATGAACCAGTTAATGATTAAATTACTAGTTTCAAACAATTATATAAATTATAAAGCAATAATGTCAACTTCCTTGTTTCTCTTGATTACTTGATTTTACAATTTTTAACTCAGTGCCGTTAGTTAGTCCATATGCTAATATTTGAGAAAGAGTTATGCCATGAGAAATTTATGTGTGTTTTATGATACCACTAAGCACAGCAAGAAGCAAGCTTCAGGGCTTGTAATGATTAAAAGAAAATAAGTCCAGACTCCTGTATTCTAAAACCAATGTACATTCTCTCTTCATTCTCTCTATGCAGGAAAACAGAGTCCTAATAAAAAGAAACACAACTACCTCGAGTTCTGTGCTCATGTTCTCAAAAAAAAAAAAGTCCTGGTTTCTGAATCAATCCCTTGTCTTCTGACAACAGAGCCACTGAAAACTTGCTGAACTTAACCTAAGCACTGCCTTCTGGGCCTGAACCTTTCTCTTTCCCCTTATCTCCTGGCATGTGATGTCTGATGGCAAACTGAAGGGGAACTCCCCCTCTCAAATGCAACTGACAAGGCTTGTTGTCATTCTGATCAAAGCTACACCATGTGGAAATTATTTGGATATTGATCCAAACGCCATGAAGTAAGTGGGATGCCATCTGTACAGGGGGTTTCACAGCCTGTTACTCTGACTTTAGCATTTAAACGGTGCCACAAGCTGCTATTGTAGCATATTGGGCTACACCAGCTACATACACAAACTTTCAATTATAAAAAAAATTTGAGATTTAAACTTATCAAAAATTATCTCTCATGGGTGCCAGTTGACAAAGTCATCTGCCTGTCAGCACCTGAAACATGATTTTCCTACTTCTTAGTTAAATTCAGTGTTTACAATTAAGACTATTGGAGGGCCCAGTGCCAAAATCTGGGTGGTTTCTGTCCTTACTCTGAGGCAGGGAGACTGAGATGCTGACCATGGTGCTGAATTGAGGCTTTGCTTTAGGAAACGCAGGCAGCATGAATTAAGGTAAAAAGACATGCCAATTTGCCATGCTGTATGCTCCCTGACTCAAGCATTCTAAAGTTGGTGCCAACCAAAACCCTGGGCAACCACCCTTCAACTTCAAGATACGACTGTTCTGTGAAACAGAAGAAGCACCAAGTTCATGGCCCTGACCCTACCCCTCATCTTCTTGTTATGCATTGGATTCTAGCATATTCTAGAATGCAATCAGGTAGCAGCAAGTGTGACAGTGAAAGAGCAATGGGAAGAGCCACAGAAATGGCCACAGTAAACTGTTTCTATTAATAAGAAAAGTGCTAGAAGTGGAGGTGGAGAAGGGAAAAAGGCTGCTGGCAATCCTGGAAAGTACTGTTTTTTAATCCACTGGCATAGAATATTTGAGAAAAAAAAACAGTGGGTGCAGGAAAATATGGCATCTCATAAAGCAGAATTAAATTAGATGAAAGCATATTGCATATATTATTGCATTCATTTATATCACAACCATATGAGTTAAATACTGTAGGCTAGGAAAGTTAATTTCTCTTCTAAATTATAATGGGATCTAGACTCCAAACTCTTTGAAATCCATTAATTTAGCCTATATTTTTTGCATTCCTACAAAGGCTTGTTTCTGTAGCAAATACCAAACCAGATCAGAGACTGATGGTGTGTGCACATCATGACATGCTGAGTTCCCCAAAATCACAAATAACCAAAATGCAACTTCAAACAATGTAAGTGACCAGAAAGAAGTAAAGACAACATTACAAGCGTTCAGAGGAAGGATGAAGGCACATCAAGAGAAGGGAATTAAGAACAGTTATGAGTTTGAGCTGAGTCCTTAGCAGTAAGGATAGGGATAAGCGGAGAGGAAGAAGAAGAGCCGAGCACTCACAAGAGCCAAGGTGCAGAGCAGGAAAGGAACAAAGTGTAAGGTGGTACAGGGAGGGTTGGTGCATCGACGTGGATGGCCTTGAGTACTCCGCTGAGGAGTCCAGAGATATTTGTTCCACATAGGAAGGCATTGATGATTCCTGAACAATAGACTGAAATACCAGAGCTGTACTTCAAGAGTCAACAGAAAGCAGACCACAGATTGGAATGGAAGGGAGTGTTGAAAGAAAGTAGGAAAAAAGTTTATTGAAATAGGCCAAGGGAAATTTATGGAAAGTCTGGTTTGGGATTATGTTACATTTTACAGACAAGGGATAAAACATACAGAAGTTCAATAACACCCCAAATTTCATTGCAACACTATGCTCAACAGCCAAGATGTGGAAATAACCTAAATGCCCATTGATTGATAAATAAAGAAAACGTGGGATATACATAAAATAAAATATTATTCAGCCTTAAATTAAAAAAGAAGGAAATCCTGCCATAGGTGACAACATGGAGGAACCTGGAGGACATCATGCTAAGCAAAAAAAGCCAGTCACAGAAGGACAAACACCACATGATTCCACTTTTATGAGGTATCTATTAATAAAATAGTCAAACTCTGAGACTCAGAGAGTAGAATGGTGGTTATCAGGGACTTGGGGTAGGGGGAAATGGGAAATTGCTACTAAGCTGGCTTAAAATTTTGGTTATGTAAGATGAATAAATTCTAGAGACCTGTACGACCTTGTGCCTATAGTTAACAATATATACTATATTGTGCCTTGCAACATTGTTGAGAGGGCAGAGCTCATGTTAAGCCTTCTTATCACAATAAAAGAAAAGAAAGGAAAAGAAAGGGGGAAAAAGTTAAGTAACATGCGCAAAGTCACACAGCCGGCTAGTGACACAGCCATAACACAAGTCTGGGCAATCTAGCTCCAGAGTCCATGCTCTTAACCACTCTGCTATATGGCTTTGCAATATTTAGATTTCTAAGTAAAATACTGTCCTTGCCAGACATTTCAAAATCTAAGAATGTAGTGATGACATGACTTTTAATAAACAAATATTCAAGATGTAAATAAAGGCAAAAATTAGGCCAGGTGCAGTGGCTCACACTTGTAATCTTGGCTCACACTTGCACTCTGGAAGGCCAGGACAGGAGGATCGCTTGAACTCAGGAGTTTGAGACCAGCCTGAGAAAGAGTGAGGACCCCCCCACACGCCTCTACCAAAAATAGAAAAATCAGTGGGAATGGTGGTGCACACCTGTAGTCACAACTACTCATGAGGCTGAAGCAGGAGGATCGCTTGAGCCCAGGAGTTTGAGATTGCAGTGAACTATGACGAAGCCACTGCACTCTAGCCGGAGTGACAGAGTGAGACTCTGTCTCAAAAAAAAAGTAAAATGTGGGCAATCTAAAAATTCTATAATAGCAAGAATTCGAGCATCAGTTTTAAGACATCCATACCATGGACATTAAAAATGATGTTTGACAGAATATTTAATAGCATAGGAATAGTTTCATAATATTTTAAGTAAAAAAATTAGATTAAAACCTACATTTACATGTATATAGAACAAATATGGAAATGAGTTATACAAAAATATTTACAGTTCTTGTTTCTCTTGAAGGCATAATTTGGAGAGATTTTTATTATCTTTATTTTTCTGCATTTTTATGATCTTTCTATTTGACTTCTGTAATAAAATGGCATAATTTGTTAATGCCAAATAACCAATTTGCTCAGGTTTTTCACCTCTCATACATATGTCTTATGGATTCAGAGCCTCACAGTTTCATGCTTAGTGTATTTAGTATATTTGAGCACTAAGGAGGTTCCAGACCCTGTGCCAAGCACTGGAATTACAGTTGTGAATAAGACAAATAGAATCACGAACTTTATGA
Source organism: Lepilemur ruficaudatus (assembly GCA_963574885.1). NCBI lineage: Eukaryota > Metazoa > Chordata > Mammalia > Primates > Lepilemuridae > Lepilemur > Lepilemur ruficaudatus. Next base: position 15,881 of record CAUYRT010026236.1, on the reverse strand, counting down.
CCTAGTAGAGAGCATATAAATTAAAATGTGATAGTTGTTTCAAAAGGAAAATTATAGGATGCTATGAAGGATCCTATGAGAGTACCTAGGAGTACAAACAAGGGCTGGCGTAGGAAGGAGGTTTAAGATGAAGAGTGGACACAAAGGAAAGTGTAGGGGTAAGAGTGTTCCAGGAAGGGCAAAGAGCATGCACGATGTCCTTAGGAGAGGGAGTGTGGAGGTGTAGAGAAAAGACATGAGGATTCTGGGAGGACAGTGAAGATGGAGGCAGGTGTGGAAAGTGGAAGGCCTTGGAAGAATGTTAATCACTGTGGACTTCATCCTGAAGGTAATGGAGGGCCACTGTCGTACTGTGCTTCTGGTCTGGAGTAGGGGAAGAGATGTTGCAAATAAACAAGTTAGGAGGTTTTCCTAGAAAGGATGGTGACTTGGACCAGACAGTGGCAGTAATTATAGAGAGAAGAAGATGGGTCAGGATACTGATTTGATGTGGTTGGTAGAGATGAGAAAACTGCCAAAGATGACTCCCTGACATCTGAGTTGAACAAGAATGGATGCAATTTACAGAACTAAAAGGCAATGGAGGTGGATGAGGCTAGCAAAGAATGAAATACAACCTCCAGCCCTAAAGTCTAAACTAGTTTAACAAATTCTGAAGGAACAGCTACACTTCCTAATGAAAAGCTAAGCTGGCAGAGTAGGACCTTGGAGGAAGTGACTGGCTTTCAGAAGTCATATGATAAATATGATACTCAAAGATAAATGATCTGCCTGACAGCTGGGATTTAAAAAGAAATACATAATTCCAAGCACTTAAATAAGCAATGACTTAAGCAGAATTTACCATCATCTTATCAACCAGAGTGTCGTCCAGACAAGCAGCATGTGCCTCTTTCTGCGTTGGTTCTAACTGGAATTCAGAGGTGCGTATCTTGGCTCCATTATGGTAGCAGGGTAAGCAACCTGCTTTCCAGAACTTGGCAATAGTATTATTGCTTCAAACTGGAGTTTGTCTTTTATTAGTAAGGAGCTTTGAAGATGCTTTTTGTTTTCAAGTCTTTTTCTAATACTTCTTGCTAAACAGACTATTTTGTGATATCATTGCCTTAAAGATTTTCCAATGATTGACTGGATACCTGGATTGGTACCTTGAAACTGTGGAACAAGCAGATCAGGAAGACCATGTGGATGAGGGCAGGGGTTGGAAATGCTAACAAGGGTAAGGCCAGCTACATGATGACTGAAGTGTGTTAAATATGGAGGTGGGAAGCAACTATTTAATAACACATTACCTTATAGTTGGTAACACATTAGGGAGCAGTGGAGACTAGCGTTATGGAGCATGCATGCCCTGCTTAAAAGCAAAAGTGCTACTCAGCTGATTGTTGCCAAGAAGGAATATGGGCTTTAAGTTGTCAGCGGCTCTTATTATTTTATCTTAAATTTTTATATGAGTCTACTGATTTGTAGATATTGTGAATTAATTCAACTTTTTAAAAAATGTATAAATCAACTAAAGGAAGCCTATCATAGGCTTTCAATTTGCAACTGTGATAAAGGAGAAAAACATAACTTTGTCAATATTTCTCAGTTATATCTTAGTCTAAAGGGGTAGTCCCTTTTTCTATGAATATCTCTGATGTCTGGCATTCTCATTTCCAAAGAAGTCACCTTTGCCGCGTATTCCTGCCAGGAGGAGACGCTGCAAAAACTAAACTTTGAATCACATTTTTGGAACACACAGGCTGAAAACTACCTGTGGCATTGTCTGTCTTTGTAGATGAATCCTAAGTGAATCAAATCCATTTTAGATTGTATTTCAGTGTTTGTTAGACAATAGCCCAAGACAAGACAAAATGGAGAATGCAGTTCCTGACCAAGGGGCATGAAGTCTACAAAAGGAAGATAAAACATTCCAGAAATAAAAACACCAGCTGGAAAGGAGGCATAATTAATGGCGGTGCCAAGATTATTGTCTCACTGCAATTACAGGTGTTTCTGATACTTCAACAGAGACTGATGACTTGTGGTGAAGGGGACAGAGCAGGGACTCACACCCTCTGAGCTCTGCGTAGGACGGAAATGGAGTGGAAACTCTCATATGCTGCAGTGCCTCACTTCTGTCAACAAAATGCAGCAAGTAAAACTAACTGATTTGCAAAGCACAGTAACAGTCCTTAATGATAGTTCTTAGACAATTATACAGTTCCCTTGATCTTTACAGAAAATTAAATTACTATATCTTCCAGGTTCATCCAAAAAAATTTTTTAACAGATTTTGCTACTGTTGTCTGATTTTTTCCCTAGTAAAGGGCTAGGGAAAATAGAGGGGAAACATACACTATAACTAATATGATCCCAATTTTGTTTTTACAAAGTACATGCAAGCAAAGAAAAAATACTGGAAAGAAATGAACCAAAGTGCACTGGTTATCTCTGGGTGGTTGTAATCTCAGGTGATTGTTAGTATAACAGCAAGCAGAAAGTAACCATATTTTCTCAGTAATGCTTCCACAAATGTGCTCTGAATTTACTGTGCCCTGACCCTTAGTAGAAATTTTAGGGAGTTTCCATAATTTTTTCTGATGACCCAGAAAATATTTTTAAAGACTAGTCTTCTCCAGATAACAAAAAGTCTAATCTCATCTAAGGATCACATGCCACAGTCAGATGTAATATTAGAACTCCAAATTCTTACACAATTTAAGTGTGTCTTTTCCTGTAATGAGCAGTAATGCTTGTGCCCACTTTAGACTAGAAATCGCACAGTGGAAAGGGGCTGACAGCTTAGCTTCTCTCTTTCTCTCTTTGCATCCTCCACAACTTGCTAACTGAAAGTTGTGGCCTCTCCTGATTGGTTGAGGGTGAAGAGGAAGCAACGGTAAAGATGCAGGGAAGGTTTTCCTTGAATGACACACCCGATCTGACTGTTTCTTTACAGGGATCTTTTGCAGATTCCTCTGAGATTCATTTCTGGGCACCGCTGATGACAATTCCCTCTCACACCTTCAATGCCACTCCTCTAACACATGTCTGACACCCTCTCAGCGCCTGGACTGAGTGCACGTCCAGGTTGGAGTCACATTGCTTCTTCACATAGTATGATGACAGGGTCTATTTTAATACAATCCCAGGCTGCTCCTTTCAGTGGCGCCTACATCTGGTCCTTCGTCCCACTTTCTAAGAGCGCACAGCTCATTCCCAGCAGCTCTGGTCAATTTCTTACCTTAGGTTTCTCCTGGAAAGAATCAGACCTCAGTTCTGAGTTCACCAAATGCTGGGGAACAAATGTCAAGCCCTTCAAGTAGATCTTCTCAAACCCCTTATAATTCTTCAATGCTCTCAAGATGGGAGATCACCCAGGGTTAAAGCTCTTGACTAGTTTCTCTGTCTCTTAGCACATTCTGTATACATGGCCCACATGTCACCTTAGAACATGGGGTATGTGAAACCTATTGTGTTATCCTGAGCCTTTGGTGTTTCTGCTGAAACTCAGTGATAAAAAGAGCACTGTTTTAACACATTGCTGTGTTATTTTTTTTGCATGTTTCTTTTTCTATTTTTTTCTATATCCACATGAATTATTTAATTATCAGAGGGGAAAAATGAGTGTTTATTTCCCTAAGAGTATCTAATACTAATTTTATGAAAACAAGTTGGCAGTAGTATATATATTTGTTCAACAAAAATCTTAAACATTATTTCTTAACTAAATCAATCACAGGAAATTCCCTTGAAGTTTGTAGTTATAAAAATATGTACAAGCTTCTCTTAGAATTTCGTCACATGAATAACAAGAACAAACGACCTCTATCACGTGTCTTCATGCTCACATCAATCCACTTCTCTCCTCTCCCCATTAATGTTTCCTGTTGTGGGCCGAGTGCGGTGGCTCACGCCTATAAGTAATCCTAGCACTCTGGGAGGCCGAGGCGAGAGGATCGTTTGAGCTCAGGAGTTTGAGACTAGCCTGAGCAAGAGCGAGATCCTGTCTCTAATAAAAATACAAAGAAATTAGCTGGAAAACTAAAAATATATAGAAAAAATTAGCCGGGCATGGTGGCGCATGCCTATAGTGCCAGCTACTCGGGAGGCTGAGGCAGAGGGATTGCTTGATCCCAGGAGTTTAAGGTTGCTGTGAGCTAGGCTGACACCATGACACTCACACCCGAGCAACAGTGTGAGACTCTGTCTCAAAACAAAATATATATATATATTCCTGTTGTCATTTAAAAAGTCACAATCATGGGCTTACTAAGGGAAGGTTATCAGGCTACCCAGGAAAAGTTATCAAGAATGGCATCTCTGGTGAAATCACCATTATTCAAAACCTTAACCACAGCTCTTCAGTCTAGAAATTTGACTTAATTAGGGCAGCCAGAACTTATCGAACTCAGAGTAACCAAACAAAATTACCTAAGGATGACGTATATGATATATATAGTTGATACAAATCTCAGATCACAAACCTAGTTGTTCAAGAAGTTTTACTTTTTATGTTCCCTATTTGAATTTAACGTCTATTTTATGACTTCGTGCTGCTGAGTGGAGAAAAGTTAACATTGGTTATTTCATGGTAATCTGTTGATTTCAAGTTTCCTTCATCTAGTCAGGGTATCCACAAAGGTGGCGGGGGGAGGATGGCTTACATAACTCTGGGGAAGGGCAATCTGGTCTTCTGCTATCCTTGATAAAACACCCACTTCCTCACGAAAAAACAAAAGCCTTTCCTATCTCTATCTCCCCAAACTCCCACTCACCTCCCCAAACACTCACACATCACATAGGCTGGCAGTTACCATAACTGAACCACTCTAAAAAAATAGCCCAGATCCAACCAACCTATGCAAGAAAGAAAAACATGAACAAATAAATCAGAAGGGCAAGAAGGTAGAGCAGCAAAAGTAAGTAAAATGTGATAAACAGTGAAAATTTATTCCACTGCCTGTGATGTCAAATGACATGGATAAACTACCCGGCCATTTTATAGCCATCATGGAGGCCTCAGAAACATCCGTGTGGATTTAAGGCCTAGTATCAAGAAAGAGTTCACAGTCCCCCAAAATACAGTGTAGTGTTAACCGTAGGCAACCCACCTTAAAGAAAATAACTGGGTCTGGTAGAGGATCAGTTAATAAATTGTAGCCCTTTTGTACTAAATGGTGCTTCCGTGGCCTGGAGAAGTTAATTTTCTTTTTCAAAAGCTTAATAGGCATGCGCTGTATAGTGACTCTGGTGGGATCTAACTCAGAAACGGTGTTGGATCCAGTTCTTAAATAGCACACATTTATTACAAGCCTACAGTGGAAAATACCAAGTCAGATCAGAGACAGGGCTTGATTATGGCTGGGCTCCCAGAAAGCACAAATAACCAAAACACGTGGTAGAAAGTAGTATGTGCCCAAGAGATGGAGTGTGGTGGGAGCTTCAAGGAAGGTGTAGAGTGTTTCAGGAAAGGGACTTGGGATGGCATCCTAGGGGTTTGAGCTGAATCCTAAATGACAAGGATATGGAGGCAGGAAAGTAAAGGAGAAAGGCAGTCCAAGGAACTGACATAAGCAAAGGTAAAGAGAGGAAAGGAAGGGATTGTAGCAGGAAGAAAGAAGGTTGGGGAAAGGTAGGTTGAGGCACAGACAAGAAGGATCTTGAAAATCCAGCTAAAGAGTTTGGAAAGTCTTCTGTTTTTGTTTTTCTTTCTTTTTCCATACTAGGGAAGTGCTTGTGATTATTGGGCAAGGGAATGCAAACGTCAGAACTGTGCTTCAGAAAACAATGGGAAGGAGATTGTAAAACAGACTAGGAGGAGAAATGAAGACACTGAGAAACAAGAGTCTAGAAATAATCCCAGTGATACCTGCAGAGACTGGCCTAGGGCCATGTCACTCTCTTCCCCTAGCAGACCCGGCACCCACCACTGCACGTGCTCAATAGGATGAGGTTACATGATTGTTGAAAAAGGATGACATTGATTCCTACAGGCAAATCAAAAACTTGAAGCAAAAATTAAGGTCATTTGATAGGTGAGAAGTTAGGGTCATGACTGACTAACAGGGTCTTGGAACTCTCGACTCACTAGCATTCGCTCGCTCTGCCTCCCTCTCTCTCTCCCAAACAGGAAGAATATTTAATAGGTATAATCTCTTTCTTTCCTTGTTATCCCACTTAACTGCCCAAACCCCAGAATGCATGCAACACAGCACAACTTCCATTTAAAAATAAATTTTTTTTAAAAAAAGCACTTGATTGTATTTTGTCTAGATGTAAAAAGTATTATTGGCTCACTAAAAGTAAATAATTTAATTCAATTAATAACTTGAAAAATGCTGAATATCATTGACAATTCTATCCCCAGAGATAAGCACATTCAGTTTGTATAAGTCTTTCCAGATCTGTGAGGATATATGGACTATAAATCACTAGATTGGTAGATTTACAGATCGAGAAATATATATTGCTAGGTAAACTTTTTATTTGGAGTGATCATATAATCCATTCATTATCTGAAGTAAACCCCTATGCTCTTTTGTTATCTTAAAATTGTGTCATTGTTGCTTTTATACCTCTCAAAGTCATCTCAAGATTAAAATCTACACTGAAATTAAAGAACTCTGTTTAGCTATCTCCTGGATCACATTATTGTCCTTACTTTAATTAGTTATAATATGTCTATAGGACATTCGCTGCGAGGGAGCTGGCAGGGTTCATCAAACTCCAGGAAGTAAATAGGAGCTACTTTTAATCTTAGTGCTCAGATTCATAAATGGCGGCACCCAGCAGATCATAATGAGCTCAAGGTCACCTGGTACACGAACAGCAGGCCTGAAAATCAAAGCCTGGATTCTGCAGCCTGAAACTTTTCCCTAAGAATGGAAATCTCTTCGTAGAACGTTCAAACTGGTATATCTGGACCTGAGAGGTAACCTAGTTCAACATCGTAACTTTGCAAATGTGGAAATAAAGTACAGAGGGGTTTTTACCACTTGTGTGTGTCAAGTGGATGGTTAGTGACTGATCTTTTTATTGTTCCAAAACTGAACGGCACACAGAATTTCCTGAATACTGGGAGGAAAAGTATTAAGGGAGATTTTTTTCAAAATTAAAAAAAGTTAATTAAAAACAAATCCTTATTGAATCGAACATTAGAGTTCATTAAAAATGAAGAAAAGATTGCCTATTTTTGACTTGAAGAAAGCGATTTAAATGTGAATTTCATTTTTTAAACTCAGGGTCTATTACTTCAATGAGTTTTCAAATTAAGTTATTAAGTCAATACATGTTTTATGATTTTTAATTAACTTTACTTTTTAAACATGGCATCCAGCTTTGCTGCACATTTAAAACAGATTTCTGTCAATGTGTAATACGATTCTATTTTTTTTAAGTGTGTGGGGCAAGGATTGTATGTGTGAGTGTTTGGAAGGTCAAAACATTAACAATACTAGTAATCAAAATATTAACATTGGATGGTGGAATTTCAGATTATTTTTATTTACCTTTTTCTTATCTGTATTTGCTCATTTTGACATTTTTCTACAATAAATATATATTTCTTACATATGCAAAAAAAAGATGTTGACAGTGAATCTATGGTTTTCCCAGCCTTTATGGGAAAATAACTATTTATTGTATTTGAAAAGGAAAAGCAATGTGCTATTCGCTTGTTATGATATTGTGCTTGGCTTGCCTACTTAATATCTATTCAAGCCTCTTTTTAGTACATCTTCCTATACTACGTTTGGAAAGCTCAGAATTAACTCCTTTGCAGCTGGGGTTTGAGATGAGACTTAAGTTCTGCACATTAGAACCTTCATGCAAGGCTATGATTTGGAAGTGAGTTGAATGGGGAGGGCGGAAGGCTGTGGGGTGCAGATGGTGGCTGCTCACTGCAGAAGCGGGGTGGTGCTGCAGTCACCAGCTTCCTGACTCTGCAGCTGCTTGCAGCAGTGGTAGCAACTGCCCTGATCACTGCAGAGGCGGCATGATTCTGGGGTTGGAAGTTGTTCCTGGAAACTCCATCTACCACCTACTTCTCTGGCCTTTCCAGTGATACTATAAGCCATCTAATCCATAGTAGTAAGTTGAATTCTGCTTAAAATTATCTATGACAGTTCTGTTGTTGTGATTGGACACTGGAATCATGTTCAAAATGCTTTTATGTGTTGTCCTTCTAATCCTCAGCCCTACCATTAATTTTTCTCTTTTTGTAATTACAACAATAATACCTGCTTGCTGTAAAAAAAAAAAAAATCCAGCAACACAAAAGTAACATATACGTTAAAAAGAAGTAATAATCTGTCTTCATGCTCCTTACCCCCATCCTATACCCTAGAGGAATCCCCTGTCAATAGTTTATTGTTTCATATCCTTCCAGATATTCTCTATGCTTTCAGAAAGTACAAACACAGAGAGAGTTTTCTTTTTCTCATTCATTTTTACAAAAATGACATGTACTTTCTAAAGTCTGCAACTTGATTTTTTTTATATCCTTCCATATTCATATATGCTGAGCTGCCTGGTTCTTTTTAACAACAATATATTATTCCACACTGTGGAGGAGCTAAAATACGTTTCAACATTTCCTGTGTGGATGAGCATGTTAATGTTTATAAACAATGTTGTAGTAATCACTCTTTATCAGATATCTTTGTGCATAGGTCTGAATATTTCTTGAGATAGATTCTAAAATCTAAACGTGAAAAAAAATTAAATGTTAGCAGATTGCATTTAACAGTGTTTGTAAAGAATAATGTCTGTTTTGCTTATTACTGTATCACCAGTGCTCAGAACAGCATCTGGCATGTACAAGGCACTAAATAAACATGTGTGAAGTGAATGCTAAATGAATGATTGAAAATAGACTAGGAAATGTATTAATGCAATTCACCACATGAATGGATTAAAGGAGAAAAAATAAATACACATACAACTATTATGATGGATGTTCCCATAAATTGGGTAAAACTCCACATCCACTCCTGATTTTTAAGAAAAAATTATTCATCAAGAACTAGAAGAAATGTCATTAGCCTGATAAAAGAACTTACCCAAAACCAACAGCAAAATATGTTTCTAAATATTCATAAAAGAAAGAATAGTTACTACTTTCAAGGTCTCAGTTATGAATAAAAATAAACTCCCAAGCCTGAGATAGGAAAGAAGGCAAAAAAATATTAAAATAAGGTATAAAATATTACATGACCTGTTGACTTCCACAAAGAAATGCCAAGCAGCCTTAATAAAAAAGCAAAATCATCTGCCACAGAGGTGCATTGAGTTAACTCTGCAGAAGTTCATCATACCAGAGGCAGGCCTACTGGTCCAATTTTAATATTAGGAAATGATAGAGTCGGACAAGGGAAGGTGTTCAGGAGCCAATGGCTGGGCTGCAGCTGTCCTGCCTCCTCTCCAGTACTCTAACTCTCATCAACAGAAACGAAGGCTGCTCATCTCTTTTCCCTAATGATCTGCTGTATCCATTCTAAATGCTTCTCATCCCCTCATCGTGGTCATTTGTAGGATATGGACAGGCCAAGAAAAAGGCTCTTTCAACTATAGGAAATTCTGTGATAGAAAGTCAAATTACAGAAAGCAATCCAAAGTCCCGTAATTTGGAATCTTGCATAACCCTGTAAAAACATACAAGGTTTATACATGTTGCTATGGGGGGAAAATGTGTTAAGTGGAAAAAGTAAAGTTGCAGTGTGTATAGTATGATTAAATATGCATGCATTTTTATTTCTTTCTAACAACTTTATTGAGATATAATTTACATGCCACAAGTTTATCCACTTAAAGTGTGTGATTCCATAATTTTAAGTATATTTACAAAGTTATGCACCAATCACATAATCTTGTTATGGAATATTCTCATCATTCCGAAAATAAACCCCGTATCCATTGGCAGTCACTCATTCCCTCTTCTCCCTCCTGCCAGCCCCAGGTAACCACTAAACTGCTTTCCGTTTCCACAAATTTGCCTACTCTGAATGTCTGATATTAATCGAATCATACAATATGTGGTCTTTTGTGACTGGCTTCATTCACTTAGCAAGTTTTCAAGGTTCATTCACATTGTAGCATTTCTCTTTATGGTACAGTGATGTTCTATTACGTGGATATATCACATTTTATTTATCCATTTGTCTGATGAAGGACATTTGCATTGTTTCCACTTCTGACTATTACGAATAATGCTTCAATGAACATTCATGTACAAGTTTTTGTGTAGACATATATTTTTATTTCTATTGAGCATATGGATACTTGGATACAATGGCTGGACACTTTCCAGACAGTCCTCATTTATCTAGAAATGAAATTTCTGGGTCATATGGTAACTCTGTTTAACATTTAGAGAAATTACTAGACTGTTTGCAAAAGTGGCTGTATTTTACATGACCACCACCAATGCATGAAAATTTCAATTTCTCCACATCCTTGGAAACACTTGTTATGGCTTATCTTTTTTATTATAGCCATCTTAGTGGTGTGAAGTAGAATCATATTTTGGGTTTGATTTGCATTTTCCTAATAACTAGTGATGTTGAGCATCTTTTCATGTGCTTATTAGCCATTTACATTTCTTCTTTGGAAAATTTTTCATACCCTTTGCCCATATTTCAATTGGCTTATTAGTTTTTTACTATTGAGATATGAATTAGTCATATATTTTGGATACAAGTTCCTAATCAGATATATGACTTGCAAATATTTTTCCCATTCTGTGGGTTGTCTTTTCACAATCTTGATAATGTTCTTTGAAGCAAAAAGTTTTTAATTTTAAAGTACAACTTATCAAAGTTCTCTTTTATAACTTGTATTTTTGGTGTCATACCTAAGAAATTGTTGCCTAATCCAAAGTTTTGCTTCTATAGTGAAGACTAAGGTAAGATCGGGACTTTAGAAACCTCGCAGTTCAGTGAGGGAAACAGACATGTAAGCAAAAAACTATCGTTACCAAAATTCAATGCAGTAAGTGCTAAAATAGAAATAAGCACTGAGGAGAGCCTCATCTGAGGCAAAATAATAAAAGTTTATCATTGTTGAGTAATTACTACAGGCAAAGTCCTGTGGCAAACAGTTTATAAACATTATTTCTTTTGTGCATAAGAACCCTTGTAGGTAGATTCTGCTACAATTCCCTTTTCCAGATAAGAGTATCAAGACACAGAAACGTTAGGTAACTTGGTTTCATAGCTAGTAAGCAGAGGAAGCAGGATTTGAACCCTGATGCTTGTGCCTGGAGCCCATGCCCATAAGTACTGGCCACAGACATGTTCAACAACCCAGTCATGATCAAGAAGAAAGTATTTAAATATAGTACTGAATGGTGCTTCTCAAATACTTTCTCCGCTAACTCTTGGGACATTTATTTTAAGTTCATCCATGTTTGGAAACATCAGGTTGAATAACACTAACCCTTTAAAGGCCAAAACAATCAATTAAAAACTAGAAACATCCCATACATTTAAGGATAAAACTCCAAATTTGGTAGCAGCTGAGCACAGACACACATTTTATGAGAACAAGGGAGATACTGTATTCTTTCCATCTTTGGGTCCTTATAAGAGTATCTAGTATAGATGAGTAATTCAACAATATTCATTGGATAAATGATTGATTGAATGAACAAATAAAACACATGAAAGGCACATAAGTTAAAACTGCTGCCAGAAACAAAAATGGTAGTAGTCACAGAAGAGGAACAAGAACATCTCATTATCCAGAACAAAAATTAGTTGTGCCTTGATTATTTCAAATGACAGAAAACAAAATTATATAAGGACCGTAGTTCACAATATTGACATTGAGCCTGTTATACTGCTTGAATTCTAGAATATTACATTTTGAAGAGACACAGAAGATATCTTCCTTGACTGAATTTTGAAAGCATCCCTTGTGATCTAACAGGATGACATTGGGCCTCTATTTAAACACATTCAATGGAGAAAAGCTGCTTGTGACCAGCTTTAATTGTTTACTGTATAAAATGTTCCCTATCTTGACCCATGACTTCTTTCTGGTCCTAATTTTACTACTGGAAATGATGTAAAACAATCTAATCTTTCTAGCTCATGACGGCCCGTGGCGTTTATCATGCTTTCTTGTTTCCATTTTCGAACTACCATTTTCCTAGAGTACCACTTATTTCTACTGATTTCATATGACCTGTGCATGTGTGTTTTAACAGGACAATGATGTGATTAATGGAAAGTAACTATGGCCATGATTAGAGGCTTGAGAAGTCCTTTAACAGCACGGTTAGGGAAAGTCATAGAGAAAACTATGTGCACCTTGATGAGAACTTTCCAAGTCTTCAAAGTTCACCATGAGAATAACAGATGTGAATACCATCTACCTCTCTCCCTAGACTGAGGATTCCACCAGGCACATAAGTTTGCCTTTGGATTGTCTTGGAGTAATTTTTATATCTTCATGGCCTCCTCTCCCACCTGCCTATTCTAAAGTCTCTGGCTATGTACTCAATGGGTACAAAGAAATGACGCCATAGGGCCCTAAGTATTTACTGTAAAACTGACTGAAGAAAAAGTTGAGTTATACGGAATATCCCTCAGTAAGGCTAGAATTCAGGCTGGGCTAAGTTTCATTTCTACACACCCAGATTTTTTCCCCACAATTTTTCTGTCATCCTAATTTCCTTCTTCTGGTCTTGTTTCAGTTTTGCAACATTCAATTTTCCATTCCAGGAAAATGAAGATCCCAGCACATCATAGGCTAAATCAGTACTGTTGAGGAAAACTCAATTCAGACTGAAAATATGAAAACAAGACTCTGCTATCTATGAGACTAGTCCTGCAGGCAGGAAGAAGCACTGAAGAAAGGGGAGACACAGCACTGCAGCTCCATCACGTCAACAGGACACGCTCAGGTTGATACGAGCACAATTCAAGACCCTCCAAGCATTGCCCTGTGGTCAGTGGGGGTGGGAGGCTGGCGGGGAGTGTGACGTGACATTCGTGCAAGAAAGATGAGATCTCACGACCGTCAAGAGAGAAGGAAAGGAGAGGATGTACACTTGCAAGTTAGCAAGCTGCACAAAGGCTACGTGAAAGGGTACTGACAGCATACACTTAAAAGAGGTTTCGGGATGGTGCGAGAAGACACTTAGGGTCTATAAAGGGTCACAGTGTTTGTCTGGGACAAGAGAATATTGCAGATCTGTAAAGGGGTCTCAATGTCCATCCAGGCAACTAAAATATTAAAGATCTCTATTAGTTGAAATTGTTATCTTTTTGAAAATACGGCAAGATGTTTTGTGAAGCAAGCCGCCTCTGTCTTCAGTACAGAATGTGCTGTGAGTCCCATTTCTAAAGGGCAACTTGTCCCTTCTCCTCTCTTGTAAAGGAGACGGCTTCCTATGCTTTTTCTCTCACCGTGGCTCACGCTCCCACCCCGTTCTGCAGCCACAGGGGACTTTTAATGTTTTAATGTGGGCAGAGAGTAGTTTCAAACTGCCATTACTGAACTAAAGGCACATTAAAAAGGAAAAAAAAAATCTTCTATATATTTATCTGGCTATTTAAATTGAAATTATGTTAAGGAATATTACTTCTCTATTTTAAGAGTCATTTTTTGTCATTTAGTAATGAAACATAATTGCACAAATCAATGTTAATTTATGACAATGAAACAATAAAATATTGATGAAATAATAGTCCCTAGACCACTGTAATGAGAACAGGCATTTTAAATCAATTCTCTACTCCGGCACCAAAGTGATCGTTCCAAAACACTAACCAGTTTGTATTTCTTGCTTAAAACACTTCACTAGCTTCCCACCACTTGTAAAATAAAGTCCAAACTCATTAGCAAGAATAAATCTATCCTTCCTGGTTGGCTCTTGTTTATTGCTCATCTCCCACCACTCAGATTCCTCATTTCATGCTACTGCAACGCTAAGCTACTTGCAGTTTCCCAATATACCCTGCCATTTTATGCCTCCTTGCTCCCATGTTCATCACTGTAGTGCAATTTCCCTCTCTGATGTCCACCCAGTAAGATCCCGCTCAACCTTCAAAATCCTGCCCAGATCTGATTGCAGAAAATCTTTGTACTAACGCTTCCCTGAATGCATTCATCACTCTTTCCCCACTCTGCTGCCGCTGCATCTCATTCACAGTTCTATATTTCTTTTGTTTCATGTAACCACTATGTCTCATGGACTCTTCGGGAACAAAATAATTTTTATATCACAGTACATAGATCAGTCTATGAATGCAACACTCAATAAAAATTTAAATTAGATGACAGTTTAGATTATTTGATAAACAAATACTCTATATTTTCAAACTCCACAAAATTAATGCAAATACTAGGAACTTAATGTTTTATAGCTCAGATTTTGCCCTCACAGTAATATTTCAATGTGAGCAAGACAGGTATTTTTATATCCTTAATATATAACAACTAGTAAGGAAATGCTAGAATAAGAACTCAAGACTTTTAAGTCGTACATTGTCCAACAACCTACATGCTACCTACTTTGACAACCAAATATAGACTCTGAGAGACTCTCCTGATCAGATAACCTGATGAAAAGAATCCCTATGTGATAAATCTCAAAATAATTATATGAGAATGAAGCCAGACAATTAAGCATATATATCCTATGACTACAGTCATATAAAACTGTATGAAGCACTAGAACAGTACTTTACAACCAGGGTTATTCCCCCTACACCCAGGGACATTTGGCAATATCTAGTGACATCTTTGGTTGTTACATCTAGGTCAGGGCTGCTACTCACATCTGGTGGGTGGAGATCAGAGATGCTGATAAACCTCCTGCAATGCACAGGAATGCCTTCTGCAACAAAAAATGTCTGGTCCAAAATGTCAATAGTGCCACTATTGAGAACTCTGTTCTAAAACAATATAAACTAATTTATAGTGACAGAAGGGAGGTCAGTGGTTATTTAGGGATGGGAGGCTAAGGAAGAATGGAAGGGAGGGATTACAAAAGAGCACTATAAAACTTTCAGGAGTGATGGATACAGTGATTATCTTGCTTTTAGTGGTCATTTCATGGGTGTATATGTGTTTCAAAACTAATCAATTTGTACATTTAAATATATGCCATTAATTATTTGTCCATTATGCCTCAGTAAAGCTGTTTTTTAAAAAGTTAAAAATTCAAAATGAGAACAACAAAAAAGGGCACCTATGGTATGAGTCCAAGGTCTCAACAATCCTCTCTTACTCAAAAACATCACATTTAGTAGAGGACCTACAATCTACTAATAGCTTCAGGATGTCATCATAATCCCTTGGATAATCAACACGTTTCCTTTCCCAACAATCCTTGGCAAGGCATGATCTAGTGCCACTTCAAATGTTGGATCAGAGTTGGAAATAATATAGTAGGGTTATAAGGAAGATTCAGAATCCACGATGTATGTGAGAGTTAGATACAAGGTACAAAGTATTTGTATTTCAAATAAACCAGAGCAGAACAGAGATGACGAATATTTAACATTGTTTGTCTATCACTGGGGGAAAGGTCTGCTGTTCAAACTAAGCATGTTGTAGTTTGCCATCACAGTGGGTGAGTTCTAGGGATTCTGGAGAACAGAGCCACCTCCAAGAAATGCTTAGTTACGATAATACCAACTTTCACTTGTCCCCTTTAGTTGCCCAGGGCTAGTACAACTAGACACTGAGTAGAGAGCTTAGTGAAAGTAGGTGGTAAATCTCACCATAAGTCATACAATCCTTACCATGTTTGGTCCATCCCAACTGTGGTGGCTAACCTCCAAGACAGCCCTCAGTGACCCCTCTCCTGCTATTGACACTCTTGTACAGTCTCACAAGGGTTGCATCTCGTCCCACATTATACTATGGTTGGTCTGTGTGACCAACAA
>CAUYRT010026235.1:0-53454 GCA_963574885.1 Lepilemur ruficaudatus | reverse complement strand
ATAGACAACCTATAGAATGAGAGAAAATATTCACAAACTGTACATCCAACAAAGGACTAACACCCAGAATCTACAAAGAACTAAAACAAATCAGTAAGGGAAAAAAATGCCCATCAAAAAGTGGGCAAAAGACATGAACTGAAGGTTTTCAAGAAGATAGAGAAATGGCCTACAAACATATAAAAAAATGCTCAACAATGCTAATCATGAGGAAAATGCAAATTAAAACTACAATGAGATACCACTTTACCCCTATCAAAATGTCCATTATTAAAAAAATCAAAAACAATAGATGCTGGTATGGATGCAGAGAAAAAGAAATACTTATACACTGTTGACGGGACTGCAAATTAGTACAGCCTCCATGGAAAACAGTATGGAAATTCCTCAAAGTAATAAATATAGACCTACCATTCAATACAGCAATCCCACTGCTGGGTATCTACCAAAAGGAAAAGAAGTCACTTTATCAAGAAGACACCTACACTCAAATATTTATTGCAGCACAGTTCACAATTGCAAAGATGTGGAACCAACCTAAGTGCTCATCATTACATTAGTGGATAGAGAAAATGTGTTGTGTATTAATATATACCATGGAGTACTACTCAGCCATAAAAAACAATGAAATAATATTGTTTGCAGCAACTTGGATGGAACTGGAGACCATTATTCTAAGTGAAGTATCTCAGGAACGGAAAACCAAACACCATATGTTCTCAGTAATAAGTGGGAGCTAAACGATGGGTAGACTTAGGAACAAAGAGATGTAAAGAACATTGGAAACCAAGAAGGGGATGAGGAGAGGGGGGATAAAACTTACCTATTGAGTACAATGAACACTATTCTGTTTACGGGCACACAAAAAGCCCTGACTTAAGCATTATACAAAGTTGCCATGTAACAAAAACATTTGTACCCCGTTGATATTTTGAAATAAATAAAACATGCAGAAATACATGTTTAACTATAAGTGTGATTAGTACTACAAAAGAGATGATCGGGATGCTATGGGAGTGCTATATGGAGGACCTAAGCCAGGTATAATTGTGTCATTTAAATCAACACTTGAAAGGGAGTTTCGCCCTTGTTCTGTAAGGAAGAAGGTGAGAATCTTCCAGGCAGAGGAGTAGAATATGCAAAGTTCCTGAAGGAGAAAGTTAGGATTTGTGATGAATGGGAATGTAGCTGGAGTATGAACAGAGGGAAGGAAGAGAGGTGGCAGATGGGGCTGGAGAGATGAATTATGAGGGAAGACACTGTCAACAATATTTGAGATTTAGACTTTATTTGAAGGACACTGAAAGGTTGCATGAAGGATTTTAAGCTGGGGTATTACACAGTAATAACAAGCCAGGAATTCTTCTAAGCACTTTATATTTTTTTAACTCTACAACCCTACCAGGGGGATAATCTGATCATCCCTATTGTACAGATGGGGAAATTCAGCCTTAGAAAATTTCAGTAATTGATATTCAGACAACCAAGCAAAAAGCTGAACTGGGACTCACACCGCAGCAGTCTGCTCCAGAACCCAGGTGAACTTTCACCTGACACTGCCTCTAATGAGCAGCTTTTTGCATCAGAGGGCACTGGATTGGTGAGCATGTTCCATACGTATTTGTTCAGCTGGAGTCAGTGAACGAGAGTCGACTAGGATTTCAAACAGAAATCACTGGGCATCTATTTGCCTTGGCTGCGTAGAGCTGGCCTTTTGACAAATGTGAACATCACTACCAGAAGTACTTTCTGCACCTATTAGACATTTTTCACTTAAAAGCCTCTGCAAGAGTGGGAGACAGTCCATATTTAGCCGTCATATACCTTCCCCACATTTCCTGCTGTATGGCAAGCATCGGATTAATAAAATCTTCTTTACTTAATGAAAGTTTTCTCCCCTCACCTACTCAGCCACACTGTATTCTGCTCCTGATATCACAGCCTAATAATGTGAAAGTGAGATGCACAAGGTCAAACCCAGATCTTGGATCCTTAGGTGGCTTTGAATTATTTAGCAACTGCAGCCAACCTTTAATGAAGGCTAGATACTGAGCTTTTGCTTCTCCTGAACCATCCACTATGTAAATTCTGTCCCATCTAACCCCTGAGTGTGAGCAACAAGGGGACTATAGTAGAAAAAACTAATCATTTAATTGTGTTATGTGTATTTTTGTATGTGAAAAATTTGATGACCATAGATGTAGAACTCTGAAGTAAATGCATTTTAACTAAGCATTTTAAGCTAGTGAAAGTGATTGGTTTTCTAAAATTTATTTTTTAAATAAGTAACATATTCACAATACAAACACAATTTTCCACTCATCTCATTAAAGCACTATATACCTATGCACACACACATATGTGTATATGTACATATATATGGAGACATATGTACATACATATGTAAATACATTTGTGTATATGGAAACAGAGATTTTCAATTCTTCCCCCTTCTCTAAATCACTCCATTCACACCAGACCTCCCCCAAATAGGTAACCTCTGTTATACGTTTCTTTTATATTCTTCCTGAGAGTCCCCGGGCATATGCAAATAAATACAAATATATATTCTTATTTTCCTCATTCTTAAAACAAAAGTTGGTATACTATACACACCATTCTGTAGTTGTTGATTCTCACGTGACATATAAGTATTTAGGGACCTTCTTCACTTTTTTAACCATTAGCTTTATGTGATTATTGAGCAAACTAAGGAACTTTTTGTTTGCAAATAGCTTTATTGAGATATAATTCATGTATCATAAAACTCACTCATTTAAATTGTACAATTCAGTGTTTTTAGTATATTCATAGACTTGTATACCTTCACTACAATCTAATTTTAGAATATTGTCATCACCACCCCAAAAAACCTAATACCCATTGGAGTCAGTCCTCATTCACTCCCCTACAGTCCCCTCCCTTAGTCCTAAGAGATATTAATATACTTTCTATCCCTATAGATTTGCCTATTCTTGACATTTAATTTAAATGGAGTTATACAATATGTAGCATGTTGTGACTACCTTCTTTCATTTAGTATAATGTTTTCAAGGATCATCCATGTTGTAGCATGGATCAGCACTTCATTCTTTTTATTCATGAATAATATTCCATGTATGCATATAGCACATTTTATGTATTCATTCATCAGCTGATAGACATTTGGGTTGTTACCAATTTTGTCTATTATGAATAATGTTGCTATAAACATTAGTGTTCAAGTTTTTATATGGTAGTGTCACTCATTTCTCTTGAGTATACACATAAGAGTGGAATTGCTGGGTCATATAGGAAATTCTATGTTTAATATTTTGAGAAATTTTCAAATTGTTGTCCAAAGTGGCTGTACCGTTTTATACTCCCATGAGCAATGTATGAGGTTTCCAATATCTCCACATCCTCACAAACACTTTAATCATCTGTCTTTTTTATTACAGACATCCTACTGTATGTGGAGTGGTATCTCATGGTTTTGATTTTCGTTTTCCTAATGATTAATGATGTGGAGCATATTTTAATGTGCTTATTGGCTATTTGTATATTTTTGGAGTAATGGCTATTCAGATTCTTTGTCCATTTTTAAATTGTGCTTTTTTTTATTATTGAGTTGTAATGATTCTTTATATATTCTAGATAAAAGTCCTTTATAAAATACGTAATTTGTAAATATTTTCTCCCATTTTGTGGGTTTGTCTTTTCCTTTGATGATATAATTTACAACACAAAGTTTTAAATTTTACTGAAGTCAAATTTGTCTATTTTTTTTATTAGTTTATGTTTTGGGCATTGTATCTAAGAAATCATTCCCTAACCCAACTTCTTGAAGATTTACTCCTATGTTTTCTTCTGGTTTTTGTAAAACTACAGACTAGAGTTTATAGTTTTAACTATGGGTGTTTCATCCACTTTGAGTGAATTTAGATCTTTGATCTATTTTCGGTGAATTTGTGAGTATGGTATAAGAAAGGAGTCCAACTTCACTCTTTTGCACATGGATATCCAGTTATTCCTACATAATTTTTTAAAAAGACTCATTTCTCCCCCTTAAATTTGCAAACAAATTTTTGGCACCTTTGATGAAAATCAATTAACCATAAATGTAAAGTTTTATTTTAAGATTCTCAGTTCTATCCCATCGAGTTATATGTCTATCCTTAATTCTATTTCCACACTTTCTTAATTACCATTCTCTTGTAAGTTTTGAAATTATAAAGTGAGAGTCCTCCTACTTTATTCTTTTTCAAGATTGTTTTGGTTATTCTGGGCCACTTGCACTCACATATGCATTTGGGATTGGCTTGTCAATTTCTGCAAAAAGCCAGGTGGAATTTTGCTAGAGATTTCATTGAATCTGTAAATCAATTTGCAGAATATGCCATCTTGACAAAATTAAGTCTTCTGATCTGTGTGTGGGTTGTCTTTCCATTTATTTAGGTCTTTAATTTCTATGAAGTGTTTTTATAGTTTTCAGTGTGTAAGTCTTACCCTTGTTTTGTTTAGTCCTAAGTATTTTATTCTTTTTGATGCTATCATAAATGGAATTGTTTCTTAATTTCATTTTTGAATTGTTAATTGCTAATGTGTAGAATTACAATTGATTTTTGTATGCTGATCTTACATACCATAAATTTAAAGAACTCATTTATTAGTTCTAATAGTTTTTAGCTGATTTATTAGGATTTACATATATATTAGATCATGCCACTTAGAGATAGTTTTCATTCTCCCTTTCTAATCGAGATGTCTTTAATTTTTTTTTTTTTTTTTTTGTCTAATTGCCCTGGCTAGTGCTCTCTTCAGCGGCACACATACTAAAATTGGAATGATACAGAGTTAGCATGGCTGCTGCTCAAGAATGACACATAAATTTGTGAAGCATTCCATATAAAAAAAAATAAGAATAAGAATTGCCCTGGCTAGAATGCAATTGTAAATGTTATAAATGCAAGAGTAAAATATTGAATAAAAGTCAGTGGTGAAAGCAAACATTCCTATCTTGCTTCTGATCCAAGAAGGAAGCATTCAGTCTCCCACCATTAACTACAATGTTAGTTGTGGGTTTTTAATAGATGTCCTTTATCAGGTTGAGGAATTTACCTTCTATTTCTAATTTGTTGAATAATTTTATCATGAAAGGGTATCTGATTTTGTCAAATAGTTTATCTGCATTTATACAGATGATCATGTGGGTTCTGTTCTTTATTGTATTAATATGGTACATTATGTAGATTGACTTTTAGATGTTAAACTAATCTTGCGTTCCTGGTATAAATCCCACTTGATCATGGTTTATAATCCTTCTCATATGTTTCTGGATTTGGTTTGTTCCTCATCTCTTTTTTAAAACTGCATATTTTTCCAGTGTGTGGATATTTTATTTATTTAGTCCCATATTGACAGACATTGGGAAATTTTTAATTGTTTGGTGTTTACAAATAATGCTGATATGACTAACCCCATATTTCTGTCATTTCAGAAGTAGAATTTTCATTCACAGAGTACATAAGTAACTATTTTCATATATATTATTAAAAATCCTTGGTAGATAGGAACATTTATATACTGCTGTTGGGACTGAAAACAAGTATAAAGTCTATGGCAAGTAGTACAGAGATATCTCAAAGAACTAAAAGTAGAACTAACATTTGATCCAGCAATCCCACTACTGGCTATTTACCCAAAGGAAAAAAAGATATTCTATAAAAAAGACACTTGCACTTGAATGTTTATAGCAGCACAATTCATAATTGCAAAGATGTGGAAACAACCCATGTGCCCAACAACACCTGAGTGAATTAATAAAATGTGGTATGTATATACCATGGAGTTCTCAGCCACAAAAACAATGGTGATCTAGCACCTCTTGTATTATCCTGAATAGAGCTGGAACCCATTCTACTAAGTGAAGTATCACAAGAATGGAAAAACAAACCACATGTACTCACTTATTAAATTGGAACTAATCAATCAACACTTATGTGAACATATGGAAATAACATTCATTGGAAATCAAGCAGGTGGGAAGGGGGAGAATGGATGGGAAAATTCACACCTAACCGGCACAATGCGCACTATCTGGGGGATGGGCACACTTATAACCTTGACTCAAATGATATAAAAGCAACATATGTAACCAAAACATTTTTACCCCTGTAATAGTCTGAAATTTAAAAAAGAATCCTCTGTAGAGCTTCAATCCATTTATCCCTGTAAGCAATGCATGAAATTATTTGACTATAAGCTTGACAACTGTCATCAAACTTTTGGAAATATGTCTATTTAATATGTAAAATGTCATTGCATTTCAGTGACCATGAGCATGCTTTCATGCGTTTGAGAGCTATTTTCAATTTCCATTGTTTTCAGTGTCTGTTCCAAGGCCTTGCTTATTTTTTGAGGATATTAATTTTTCAAGACAATTATAGTTATAGAAGCATTTTTTATATTAGGGAAAAATGCAATTTGGCCTCATGTATTATTTATTTTTTCCCATGCAGGATTTAAAAAATATTATTTGCTAAAATTTAGATACCTTTTTTATGGTTTCTGGATTATTAGCCATAAATAGAAAGATCTATCTTACTCCAAGGTAATAAAGCATTTCCCATATCATATCTTTTTTCTGGAACATTTATGTTTTGTTTATCACATTTAAATAATTGATCCATTTGAAGTATATCCTAGTGTAAGATGTGAAGATTTACAATGTTTTTATTTTAGATGTTTGGTTTTCATCCTATCAATACTTATTGTGTCTTTATTTACTTGAGATGTCACGATTTTATATACTATACTCCTACATTAATATGGGGTCAATATTTATATAATGAAGTCCCACATTAATATTTTCAGAGTTTTCTATCCTGTTCCACTGGAATTGTCTTTCTATTAATGTCTCAGTACCATGCCACTTTATTCATTTAAACTTCATAATATATTCTCTTTTTTCTTTTTAATAATCTAGTAAGTTGATTTCTCAAAATCACTTTTTTATCTATTCTTTGATATACTTATTTGCTTATCTTTTTATATGAGCTTAGAAACAGCCTATCTAGTTTTTTAAAAGTTGATTAACTTTTATCAGGTTAACATTATATTTATAAATTAACTTGGATAATCGTGACATTCTTCATGATGAAAAATATTTCTCTTCAAGTCATAGCATCTATCCAATTTTTTACTTTTTTTTTGATGTCCTATAATGTTTTACCTTTTTCTTCATATATATTTTGCACATTTCTTGTTAAGTTTATTTCTAGGTATTTTGTTGCTATTGTTGCTTTTGTTGCTTTGTTGCTATTGTTTAGAAGTTTATAAGATTATTTTCTATCATATTTATTAGCTCCTACTTGTTTTGATATATGAAAAAATATTGATTTCTATATAACAAATTTATAGCAGTATGTTTTTCTGAAAACTTGTATTGTTTTCATAGTTTTTAGTTGAATGTCTTGGGTTTCCAAGGTTTATATACAATTATCATCTGGAAATAGTGATAGTTTTATCTCTTTGTGATTTTTAAAACTCTTTCTCTTACATAATTGGGTTAATTCATACTTCCACAGCAAGTTTAAATAATTGTGTATTTGTGTGCTTATATATAAAGTGGATTTCTTGTAGGTAGCATTTAGTTGAGTCTCATCTCTCTTTTTTTTTTAATCCAGTGTGACAATTTTTACCTTCTCAATTGGGTTTTTAGGCCACTCATATTTAATGTGATTTTTATATGATTGCATTTATATCCATTATCTTATTATTTTTATTTGCCCTATGTGTTCTGTGTGCCGTTTTCTCCCTTTTTCTGGCCTTCATTTGGGTTGATTAAATTTTTTTCTATGATTTCATTGTATTTCTTGTTGAATTAGTAACTGCAACTCTTTGTTGTATTATTTTATTAGTTGTTAGGGTTTATATTACACATCTTTAACTTATCACAGTCTCTTGTCCAGTGATACTGTTCCACATCACATATTGTGTAAACATATTACAATAATTTGCTCCCATTCCTCTCTTCTGGCTTTTCTGCTATTGTTGTCCTTTGTTTTACTTCTACATATTATACAAGCCCCACCTATAAATATTATTTTTTAAAGAGTCAACTTTCTTTTAATGGGATTTTAATTAGAAGAAATACCTTCTTTTTATTTTTGTAATTACCATCTCCCATGTTCTTCATTACCTTGTGTAGATGAAAATTTTCAACTCATAACATTTTTCTTCTGAATGAAGGACTTAAGAAATGTAAATCTTATAGTGTAGGTCTACTTGTCATGTATTATTTCAGTTTTATTATGTTTGAAAAGTTACATTTTGTCTTTTTTTTAAAGATATTATCACCAGGTAAAGAAGTATAGGCTGACAGAAACTTTTTCTCTCATTACTTTAAAGATGTTTTTCTCATGTCTTTTAGCTTACGTTATTTCAAATGACAAATATACTGTTATTCTTGTTCCTCTCTGGGTAATGTGTCTTTTTTCTCTTGCTACTTTTAAGATTTTTCTCTTTATCACTGGTTTAAATAGTTTGATTATGATAAGCCCTGGCATAGTTTTTTTTTTTTTTTCCTTATTTTGTGATTGGAATTTGTTGAGTGTCTTAAACCTGTGGGTTCATAGTTTGGAAAATGTTTTGGCTGGTATTTTCTCAAATATTTTTTTGTGACTTCTAACCTCAGATCTCTCCCTCAAGGACACCAACTATGCAAAAATTTGACTACTTAAAGTCGTCCTACGTTGTAAAAATGTTCCATTCTTTTTTTTACCCCCAGTCCTTTTTCTCTCTGTTTCATTTTGAGTAGTTTCTATTACGATGTCTTTAAAATCACTAATCTTTTTTATCTGCAATATCTATTCAGCTGATATTCTCATTCAGTGTATTTTTCATCTCAGTTATAGTTTCAATCTCTAAGAGTTTGATTTGAGTCTTTTTTTTAATGTATTTCTTTCTTGTTTCTACTTAGCATGCTCAATATAGCTCCCCAAACATACGGAATACACTCATAATAACTGCCTTGATGTCCTTTACTAACGCTATTACCTGTTTTATATTTTGTGTTAATTTCAATTGATTGGCTTTTCTACTCATTGTAGTTTTTATCTTCATGCTTCTTTTCATCCATGTTACCTTTTCTTGGTCCCAGACATTGTGAGTTTTACCTACAGGGCGCTGGATATTTTTACATTTGTATAAAGATTCTTGAGCTTTGTCCTCGGAGTTGGTTAGGTTACTTTACAAGAGCTTCATCCTTTTGGGTCTTGTTTTTAGGCTTCATTTGGCAAAGTACCATTTATTCTAGGGTTAACTTTCTGTGCTATTTAGTGAAGCCCTTTTTCAGTACTCTAACAAAAGCTTCCTAAATTATGAGGTTTTCCATTCTGGTTGTTGGGAACAGGCAGTAATCACAGTCTTGTTTGAGTTAGGAACTATTCCTTTTTATCCTTTCAGGTAGTCCATCCCAGCCTTGACTAGTACACTCACTCACATGCACTGATCAGCACTCAGCTGAGGAAGTGCGGGAGGCTTCCAGTGGATCTCTGGACCTCTCTCTGTGCAGTCTGCATCTCTAGTACCACGTCCTGTACACTCTAGCCACCTTGGCTTCCTCAGACTCCCAGCTCTATCTCTTCCAGCTCTATCTGCCAGTCAGAGAGACTTCCAGAGTCTGCCTGGGTCTCCCCTACCTGCTCAACAGCCTGAAACTTTTTCAATGCAATAAACTAGGGTAATTATTGGGCTCGCCCTTTCGATCTCTGTCTCTTAGGGATAATTGTCCTTTGTTGCCTGATGTTCAATGTCTCAACAGCAATCCCTTCACATATATCGTCTATCTTTTATTTGTTTGACAGGGGGGTTAGTCTCGTTTACTCGATTTTGGTTGAAAGTAAACGCCTCAGATCTGTTGTTTGTGATCTGTGTTCTACTAAGGCTTTCTCTATGTGTCTTTCTTTCTTTCTTTCCATGCATCTTCTGCTCAGTTCTAGCTAATGCTGAAAGCCTTATTCATACGCTAAAATCAATGAATTATGTCTGTCTGAGAGTGACTGAAAATGGAGTATGAAGGTTTTAATCTCCCCTTTTATTTGTTTTACACAATCATCTAAAAGAGAAAGTGAAAGAAGCTGACATTCTCCAATAACGTCATTTCAGTTTCCATTTCAGCAATAGCTAGCTAATAATGTGCACAAAATTCTAGTTTTCCATTCTTTAAGTAGAATAAATTGAGGTATGTTTAAGGTCGACAAGTTTCTGGGACATAGCATATGGGGGTTGCATTTATAATTCTATAGCTAATGGGCCTTAATAATATTTAGAGCATTAATTCAACAGCTGGGAAAATTATCCGGCCATTATTATCACCATTATTATTAGTATAATTGGCTTTCTCAAATGAGGCAAAATTCACTATTCTCTGGGGTGGAAGATTTAGGAGACAGAATTAAGAAAACATGATACGACTTTACCTTCTTTATTCTTAGTCTGCTCACTTCAGCCCCCAATTCATGGCCTCACCTTTTTCTACTATTGAGAAATTTTGCTCCTTTGGTGCCAAACAAGGAAATTGAAAGTTCCTTTTGCCCTCCAACTCATTTTTCATATTATTCATGGAGCCATATGAGAAATGGGCTGGGGGAGGACTATAGAATAAAGTTTTAGAGCATATGTTTTGGAATGACACAAACCTGGGTTTGACTCTTAGTTCTATTACTTGTTAGCTTTGGGCAAGTGACTTAACCTCTCTGAGCTATTTCCCATCTGTGACATGGAGGTTATCATACATACATCATTAAGTTTTGTTGAGGGCTAAATAAGAAAATGTATTTAATTCTTCAGCCCAGTGCCTGACACCTTGCCAGGGACCATTATCATTACTATTGGTATTATGTCTATACTGTATTGCAATTATGATTATCATTTATAATGAGGAAAGATTAGAAACGAATTCATCCCCTCCAGCAGCCAGATCAGTATCACCTCTTCCCTGTGCAAGACTTTTGAAGGGATGTGCCAAGCTCAGGTCGTTATTGACCATTTGATTATTTAACGTTCCCTGAGCACCGAGACAGTGCAGCATTGTGGGAACGCAGTACGAGGTGGTGGCAACCTCTCCCACTCTCAGTTGAGCAGGAAGCCTGGAGCTGGCTTCACGTGTGGCTGAGAACAGCACAGCCAAAAAGGACCATCTGGACCAGCGCAACTGGGGCTCCCAGGAAACGTGTGGGGCCTCTGACTAAACCACGTTATTTGGCTTATAATCAACTTAACATTAAAATTCTCCAAGCCCTCCCACCTAAGCTGCTAATTCCTCCTAAAGAGGTGTGTGATGTATAGGAGCCCACATCAATCAGGCTGCTGTTTTCTTCTGCCTCTTCTCACTTCTGTCAGCTAGATTGATCTATTGGAAAACAGATTTTACCCTTAAAGTAAAACAAAATCCTAATTTGAATAAACACCTTTACCAAACTCTCACTTTAGGAGACCTGAACACAATTGGGGACTTAAGACCTTGCCACCCAATAATACTTCTCCTGGAATAGATGCCGGATTCCCTTTCTTGTTAGAAAAGTGAGCAGGCTTTTTCAGGGCAACCATACCTTCTAGAATTGCTCAGTCCCTGACCTCTTACCCTTCCAAAAAAGTGTCTGATGGCCAAGGGTGTCCTGAATTCTGCGCATAGCATTAGTACAGAAGCTGTCTCCTCCAACAGGTTTAATTAGTGGCAGGATTCTGTTTTAAGTTGTAAAATGCATCTGTAATTGCGTTTACTTCATTACTTGCTTCAGCCCAGGTAAATGGCATTTAGAAAAGTTTGACTGTCCGTGTTCCCACAGTGCATTAAGAAAGACTTTCCTAATAAAACCCTGTATTATAAATTTGACCTGTTTTACCAGCAATGCTGAAGGGAACTGTAGATCAGACCCTCTGCCTCATTTTCTATGTAATTACCTTGACTTCCCCAAATACAGTGCCAGGCACATAAAAGCTGCTCTGTCAATGTTTGCTGAACTGACTATGACAGTTACAACCAAAAGGATCATTTCTCAGCTTCCATGGATTTGTATTTGCAGCCTCAGTCCTTTTAGTATTTGTTTCCAACCTCATGGCCAAGTAGCATTACAGGAAGATCTCAATAAGCAATTCTACACAATTCAGACAAGCAAATAGTGTGCATTAGTGTGTGAGTTTTAGAAATGTTGGAGGTTGGAGAGGATAAGAGAGGCATCTATACTCCGGAAAGAGGTAAATCTATTGTAAAATTTCTATAATCTTCTGCTATTCAGCCATCATTGCAGTTAATAATAATGATGATGACTGCGATTATATGATGGTTTATGGTTCACAAAGTGCCTTTGCCTATGATATCCCATGTGATCTCTGTAACAACTGTGGGAAGTAGGAAGGATCCGGATTCTTATTCCCACTTTACATATAGGGAAACAGATCTCCTAGAGTCAGCTGCTGATAAGTCACGTGGCAGGATTAGCCATGTTAACACCTATCCTGACACACTTCCCACCACCTCTTCCCAGCTGCTCCTGGTACTCCACTTCCTTAAGGGCTCCATCATGAATCACTGAACCACTCCTACATATTAGAAGTTAATATACTGCATAATTATTCATTCAACAAACTATCCAGTGATTAATTGGATATAAGCCACCATGATGGGTTTTAGAGGAGAAGAACCTGCTAAATAAGATAAAGATGACTGCTTTT
Source organism: Lepilemur ruficaudatus (assembly GCA_963574885.1). Taxonomy (NCBI): domain Eukaryota; kingdom Metazoa; phylum Chordata; class Mammalia; order Primates; family Lepilemuridae; genus Lepilemur; species Lepilemur ruficaudatus. The sequence goes on along the minus strand of CAUYRT010026235.1, from coordinate 40,737 downwards.
GTAGAACTTAAAATCTAGTTAGGGAAGTCAAAATTGTAAATCAATATTTTTGTGGAATGTGATAGGTACCTACAAAGCATTAAATAGTCAAACAAGAGAGAATGATAAACTCTTCGGAGGGTGGAAGTCAAAAGAGTTTTGGAAAGTGTTGATCTTCAGCAGGGCCTTGAAGGATCAATAGGAGTTTTAAGGAAGAGAAGAGGAGGGAAGAGAAGAGAGGGTGTTTATTTCAGGTAGGGGAAATGAGCAAAGGCAGAGAGTTATGAACAAATGCGGCCTACTTGTAAAAATATGAGAAGCTCAGTGTTTTGTACATAAGGATATTTGGAAAAAGTGGTAGTAGATGGAACCAGAGAATGAAATCACACCAGGTGAGGCCATGGTGAGAAATCTAGTCTTTAAACCTGTGTGTTGTGTATATTTTCAGTGTTTAATTCTTAAAAAAATAATAAGTTTTGTAAATAAGCATTTTGCCTAAGCGCTTGATTAATAAACGTTGAAATTACTTCTCTAGAAGGAGGCCAAGCTTGTTCCAAGGTTGGTGTAGAGAGGATATGGGCCTTATGGTCAATAGTGGAGGTTGTCTGCGCACCGTGGCTTTTCCTTGGTAGCTGCACAAAGGAAAGGGACAGCTCCTGCAGACCCTGAGAAGGAAACCATGCCTTAGAATAAAAACAAAAAGCAGGTATGGGTCTATTTTATTATAATCTCGTTTAAATTTTGGTGATGGCAGATAGCAGAAAGGCTCCACAAAAGGGATGCATCTCAGGAGCATGGAGACCAGACTGACTGGTCAGCCAGCATCCCACCTCTCCGCCTGGTAGTTCTCCTAACCCTTACTGTGGCTTCTGTTTCCCTCCATAGAGCTTTGCTGCATGTGTGTGTGTGTGAATACTAAATATTAAATAATTAATAACTAAATAAACAAAGCATTTCTTTACAAGAGGTTTTAGAATACTTGGTAAATCTTTGGTGTTTTGTCTGAAAATGCATTTTGCCAGAATAATACAAGCCTAAAGAACAGCAGCCTGCCAAGCTTTTGCTGTGGTTCCCCTTCCACAAAGTGGAGAGCTTTGCATGTGCAATAAAATCCAGCTCCTTCCCACGGCCTAAAGGGCTTTCTCCCATTGCAGCTGAGCTTCCGCATCCTCCTCTGGCCTCACTATCCATGCTCAGGTCTGCTGGCTTCCTTTCTTTCCCTGAAGGTTGCCAGGTTCTTCTTAGCTCGGGCCTCTGCACACGCTGTCCTCCCTCTGCCTCCACCTCTTTACATGGCTGGTTCCTTCTTAACATTCTGGCCCAGCCCAAATGTCACCTCCTCATAAAGGACCTATGTGACCACCCTGCATCTATCTATAGCCACCTTCCTCATCCCATGCCCAATTATTACCACACCATTTGGTTTCATTTCCCTCTGACCACTTATCACTATCTGAAAAGGTCCTATTTAGGTCTTTATTTATTTGTTTCTTGCCCATGTCCCCCACTATTATGTAAGGGTTATCATCACTCCTGGGTCCTCATATTCACCACAGGGCCTGGCACAAAATAGGCAACCATTAAACGTTCATTAAATAAACAAGTGGAGAAAAAAGCAAAGGCAGTTTTAAGGGGAGTGAAATTCTGCCCTACATTGGCATTGATATTTCAAGTCCCCCAAATTTTTTCTGACTTTGCCAGCTATGGAGGGAAATGGCCATGTGTTATTCCACTTTTACTGCATTATTTCAATATTCTCCATTCAGGATAGGTGTAACTTTGGAATCCGTTTCATCACTTTATCCACAACCCTTCACCCTTCTCTCCACCCCACCCCATTCTCCACCCCATGTCTCCATTCTTCCATCTACTACATTTCTGTGAGTGATACAGAAAGAGTTTTCCTGTACCTCATTATCTAGAGTAATGCCCTACCATACCAGGCACTACACTAAGCATTGTGTAAGTTTATCACAGAATGCAGTTTACTATAAACACTTTCCAGATAGTGCCAGGCCCTATAATTTGTATCATAACTGCTTTGCCCTCTGCCTCCCCTTTTTAAAAACTCCTTTTCCCCTTTTATCTTTTTCACCTTCTATTTATTTCTAACAATGCCTTAAAATAGCTGTATATTCAATACAATGAATTTAATTTTTAAAGGTACTCTGATATGGGCCTGAAAAATGTTTATGGCATATTTTGATCATTTGATTTTTCAAATAAGTCCATTAATACTTCTTTTTAAGTAAAGAACCCATACTTTCTATGAGACTGTCAGTGTGGTTTTTAAGAGCAGCACATTCATTATCTAATGATTCCAACAAACTTGTGCTATAAGTGTCGTCATTCCCATGTTATGATGAGGAAACTGAACTCTACTTCATAACATGACCAAAACCATACAGCAAGAAAGATGTACTGGACTAGAACCAGGGGCTGTGTGAATCTAAGGCTAGAGTTTAGACACAGACATCTGATGCTTACAGTGAAACACATGAAAGAATTAAAATGCCCCCCTATCTTGATGGTAACTATTGATATCTGCTCGATGAGGGTATGTTACTGCAGATAAGGTGATTCATTGAATACTGCTCTGTGCTAAGCCCTGTGCTAGGTGTTTTTATTCAAATAGAAATAGAAATTTACACTCTCAGGAGGGAAACAGATAAAAACATGACAGGATACAAGGGATAAAAACAACATAAGGTAAGTGGTTGGAAAGGTAACACTGAAGACAGAATGGCATTGGGTCAAGTGTCAGGGAATGCCTTCTGGATAAGGGGCCACCTGAGCAGGCTCTCAAGAAATGATAACTAGAATTTATTGAGAACTTACTATGAGCAGTGCATAACAAGAAGTGCTTTACATATAGCTTCCCATTTAATTCTCACAACTACCCCAAAATGGTATTATTAATTTTTTTTACCATGAATAAAACTAACACTTAGGTTGTTGACTAGCTTGCTAGTGCTCAACCACTGTATCAGATAGGATTTAATGAGACTACATCTATTATTTTATATTACATATATATTTTTTTAGCCAGTTATTGAAGAAATGAAAGGCGAAAAGAAAATACAAAAATAACAGAGGTAGAATTGCAGACTGCAGCTAACCCCCCTAGGGCTTGGGTAATTAATAGAACGCAAAAGCTTGGAGCTAACCCCTAATGGAGCTAAAACTCCAGAGGAGGAGGCACTGATCAGTTGATGCTGGTATCTTAGCCTGCAGAGGACCACCATGGAGCTGGGATCTAGTCCACGGAAAGAGTACAACAGGTGGTGCTTTTCTCTGAAGTGTTGTGATGAGGACAGTTCTCTAAGCATTAGGTAAACCGCAAACTGGAAATACTGCAGGAATGAGAATGAACTGCTACTGCCAGGATGAAGAAACATTGCTGGGTTGACAGTGCTTGAAACAGGTCTGAGCAGGACACAAAACAAGAAGAAAGTCCCCTCTTCTTTCCTCTAAGCTTCTGATCTCCCTCTAGGGCCTCCTGATAAGGAGCAGCCAGCAAAGGGGAAATGTAGTTAACACAGTCCTTGGCCCAGAATTATGAAGCCAAAGATAAATGAGTGAGTTGGGAGCTGAGAGACAGCAGCTTAACAAGTGGTGCAACCAGGCAAACATGCTTTCACTATTGTCTTTTCACTTTCCACTCTCCTAGTTGACGATTTCAATCTTGCTCCTCTTGTTTTAGATCCCAACACCTTCTCCTTAATTGTCACTCTCAGTTGATGACCTTGTTTCCCAGTTCACTTGGAAAAATGAAGCAATCAGAATAGAATGCCAGATTGCCTCCACCATATCTACCTGTCTACCAGCAGGACTCCACTACTGTAGACACTCTGTGTTGTGGGTAAATGCCCATGCCTGGAGCCAGGCCCACGACTTGTTCCATCCACGACTAGATTCCATCCTTTCTTGCTTTCTCATGTACACCTCTCCAGCAATTTTCTCCTCTCTCTCTCTGAGTTAGTAGAAGTTAGTACACACCAATAATCCACGTGCTTCTCTATATTTCCTACCTTCCCTTCAGTTGGGTTGGGCCTATGTGATTAGTTTTGTCCAATTGACTCTGAGCAGAAGTGGGAAGTGTCCCCTTAAAAGACACTGTAAGTGACACATGTAAGGTAAGGCTAAAAGCCAGAATACCTCTTCTCTCTCTTCCCCTGTTACCACAGACGCTAAATGTTCCAGATGCAGCAGTTACAGGATAGAAGAGTCTTCATCACCATGTACTGCACTATTGTGTGAAACCAACAAGACTACTCTACCCTTGCAACTGCAGCCCAGACTCATATAAACAACTGCCTGTCTCACATCTTTACTTGTTCAACAGCTCAACTTGCCTAATGCCAAATTCCAATCCCACCCCACCTCACACGCACCCTCTCTTCTACCTTTTCCCCAGTCTATTTCTCAGATCTATTCCAGAACTAACATTTCAAGCAGAACACTAATACTCACACCATTGCCCAATATTTGCTATTGTACAATGCAGACACTGACATCTCAGGAATGGGAGGGGGAAGTGGAGTGAAATACCTCACCAAGTCCTGGAACAAACAGGAAAATGTCATCAGGAAATGTGACTAATTCCATAATCTGATTACACTTGAGCAACAACTTTATGAAATGTATTTTTTCAAGGGAGAAGCAGTGCAAGTGTGTTTACTTCTTAGAGTTAATGCCTACTAAATGAGTAGCAGACTGTTTTTCAGGACCCCTAGGGTTTAGCAGTTTAGTAATTTTCAAATGCCTGATATGAATAATAACCTTCTGGACTAATATAAACTTATCTAAAGCAATATTATACTCCCTGACATTGTGCTTGACATGTAGTTGATCAATAAACATTAGTAAAATGAGTTAAATAAACGAATTAAGAAAACGAATGAATAAAAAGTCTCAGGGACAGAATTAGGGATTTTCTTTAAAATCTATATGTTGAAGTGTCTCTATTGTGAAAATATATACTCAGGTAAAAAGACTTTCATAGTTGAGGGGTAAGTGGTAAATTCTAGGGTGTTTTAAAGACACCAAGATGAAGAAGAAGAGAAAGAGAGAAATAAAGAAAGAAGAAGAAGAAAAATAATTATATGTCCTCATCAGCTATGTTTGATCACACACAATGCCTCCCTTAGAAGTTTCTGTTTAGTCAACATCAAAGATTATCTAATATAAGATCCTGAAAAATCCTCTCCATGGCTTTATGTTTATAAAAGATTGGAAATTGAATGAAAAGGAAATCTGCTTCTTGTTTATGAACTCAGAGTTTACTGAGCTGGGGAAATCTGAACTGTCCTTCCCCCATCCAAATTGATACAAGGTGCTGAACTCCATGAGAAGGTAGAAACCAGAAAAAAAGAGATTTCATCTTTCTGGGCCATTAATTATTCATAGAAAGTATTGCTCTAAAGAAATGTCAACACAGGGTATTCATACTTTTTTGATCATGGACTTTTGTCATGTCAGAGGCAATTTTGGAGTGGAGAATAGGAAAGTAACAGAAATTCTTGTTCATCATTCCCATGTATATGACAAATAAAATCCCCTCTTCATTTCTGAAAAAAATGGGAGAGGGATTGGAAAAGAAACGGAACATTGGTTTATTAAATTTCTACTGATTCCTATTTGAAGAATGCATTTTAACTTCAAATGAGACCCCAAAATTCACATGTGATCCTCATTCCATTGTATGGGTTAACTCGCCATGGTTTATAATGTCTTCAGTATAGCTAGTACTCTTTCTTCTTCTGCAATATCCCCCCACACTCCTAAACTCTATAGATCTAGGGAAATAGCATTTGACGGTACCATTGGCTGTGTACAACCACCACCTGGTTTTAATGGCTGCAAATAGGACAATTATGTTTTCAGCAAATGGGTACCCCTTTGAAGAAAGGAAATACAGGGCAATTATACTGATACATTGTCTCCAAGGCTTGACTAACACTCCTGAAAGGGGTGCAATTCAGCTTCACATCTCTGATCACTTCCTGGCCTTTTACTGTGGAAGAAGCATAAGTTTGTTTTTTACAAATTGTCAAGAGCTACCACTGCCTCTGACCACCATCTTCCTCCCCCACTGGGGTTTCATGCCTATGACCAGGATGATTTCAAAAGTGTCCCCAATTCTAACACATCGTCTTCTATTTCTCCTAGATGAATCTGCTCCCTTTTAAATGGGTTCTTTCCTCCAGTAAAAGATCGAGAGTATATTCTCATTACTGTCCTTATCGCCGTCATGAAGAGCATTTTCTGCCACGATTATGGTGATAAAAAGATGATGACTTAACCCGGCTCTCTTTTTTTCCCCTGACTTTGTTTTAAACAACATACATCACCATTTTAAAATAGAATTTAAACAGGTGCCCAGTAACAGAATGACAAACGTTAAGTGTGAAATCGGAAAGTTAAGAAACTAAACCACAGATGGTCACCTTTTTTTTTTTTTAACATCCGCCTGCGCTGGACTGTTGATTGGGCCCGTCACTGTCAAGCCAAGAAGGACTCGTAAAACTCGGGATGTGGGCATTCAGAGACAACATTTGCTTGGTGCCTTTAATGATTTCTGTAATTAGTCATTTAAACAGATTGCCCTGTGATCCAAAACAGGGAACACAGAGAGATGGGCTGAGAAAATCATTTCCTGAAGGCGCTTTAGAGTTAATTGTAGAAAATGAGGCTTGTCTCTTTGTGGGTTCTCTGGATCACATTTCACTGGTGAGAGGGAACTGGAGAGCAGCATCTCAAGGAATCTGTAAAATGGATATGCCTGGGAGCTTGGTTTACTTTTTGACACCGGAGTGCTAAAGGCATTTTGTTGGTTCCAAATCATTTAATAGATACTAAGAGACCTAAATTTGCCATTGGCAATTTAGAAACCAGAAAAAGAAGATGCACGTGGTTAGAGCAGATAGGGGCTTCACGAGAGAGAAAGAGAGAGGGAAAAGCCAAGGAAGTGATATCTCACAGGAAGAGAGTAAGCCTTGGGAGACCTATGACTTCGCCTTCTTTGAACTGGACAGTTGTACTTGGTGTTAATAAATGTACTTTGAGTGACTAATTCAGCTTTTACTTTCAAGATAAAAGTAGACGCTTCCAGAGACTGTCAGACAGGGATTTGACTATTTTAATTAATCCGTAACTCTCACTAGGTAACGCTCTCTCAGTAAATGCCTTTATCTCAGCAAGTATCCAGTGCTCCACGTTAGAGAAAGGCCTATTTAATTCTCACCACTGATTTTGCCACTTTCTTGTGGGAGTTGTGTTGATGGCCCAGCATTTCTTAAAATTTAGGATGATTTAAAACTCTGTGATTGTGCCCATGTACATATGCACTCACTTTTGTATATAACAATAAATTATGGTTAATATGTATCATGTGCTAACTACATGGCTATGCCCAACTCCAACCCCTTTAAGTGTCTTAATTTATCAAATTCCCATACACTTGGGTAGGGAGGTTTTACTGTTCAGGAAATAGAAGATCAGAGCGTTGAAGTAACTAGCTTGAGGTCACAGAGCTAATAAAGGGAAGAGCTAAGATTCAAACTCAGGCAATCTGACTTCAGAACTGATGCTTAATGTGTAAACATTCTTTCCTTCGTGTCCTTCAACATTCTCATTTCCCATCTGTAACCAAACATATGGAACACATAAATTTCTTTTATGGGCCCTAACATCACCACAGAGCCCTAGATAAATCTTCGCTGGGTGCTGGGCGACAGAGAAGCATATTAAAGAAGGAGGGTGGCGGTAAAGTTGACCTGAATTCAGTACCCGTAAGAATAAAGTGTGTTGCTTTCAAAGACATGAAAGATCATTAAGGTTTTGAGAGCTGGAGTGAATACAATGCCACGAAGTAAAGAATTCTACTGCCCTATTTCACTAACTTCAATGGCCTGGAGTTCTGACCACACCAGGGAAGGGGCAGGAAGAGAGTCAGAACTTCAAAACTGATGCGCAATGCATAAAGCCCCTTGGTGGCATCCACTTCTTCATCTTAAAATCCTGAAAATCCTCATTGCAGATTGTCTTGCCACTTTACCACAAAAACATCTACTGTTCAGAGTTTTCTATTTTTTTATTTCAGAATATGATGGGGGTATAAATGTTTTGGTTACATGAATCACTTTTGCACAGTTTGAGTCAAAGTTATAAGTGTGTCCATCACTCATATAGTGTGTGTTGTACCCATTAGGTATGAATTTACCCATCCCCTCCCCGCCACCTGCTTGATTTCCATTGAATTTTACTACCATGTGTGCACATGAGTATTGATCATTTAGTTCCAATAGTGAGTACATGTCATGTTTGTTTTTCTACTCTTGATATACTTCACTCAGGAGGATGGTCTCCAGTTTCATCTAGGTTGTTACAAAAGGTTCACCATTTTTATGGCTGAGTAATACTCCACATTCAGAGTTTTCAGTCTAGCAAACTAAAAAAGTAGAATTTCAGGGAAATAGCAGAAATAGCCCAGGGCCATGGACAATTCCTTTGACACACAAATCTCTCTCCCTTAAGATTATCTGACATTGAGTACATTTCTGACATAAAATCAAATCTCAACATGATTTTAAAAGGGAAGCAGAACCAAACAATTACACTAGAGTGTGTGATTTACCAGGTCATCTGATCTTCAGGGCCCTGTCCTGCGCAATATATGGAAAAGCAAAACCATTCAGTGGCCCTTGACACAGGAGCAATGATTTGGCGTGAATCCTCGCTTCCATCTTGAGAGCCAGATGTAGCAGCAGACATAAGGAACCTGAGCAGCTCAGATCCCGAATGCCTAAACATGCTCATTGAGGTGGGGGACAAGTATATTTGCCTTCACTGAGCAGGGAAGGCCATCAGCAGAATGCTAAGTAGCAGTTTCAGCGGCACTGATTGATTTGCAGAGATGGCACAGATGTGACCTCCTCAGTCAAAGTCAATGTTTTCTTGGCCCTCAAATTTCAGAAAAATACGAATGCAAATGAAAAATAATGACAAGGCCCACATATTGCCCCAGAGTCAGTGCCTCACCAATTATTAATGCCTGCGAGGTTTCCAGAACACTGCTAGAGGCTAACAATGACATAAAAATCATCTAAGATATATCTCCTGTTCTCTACAATATTAATAATAATAAACTTGCAAAATTTATAGAGTTTTTAAAATTACAGAGTTGAGAGTGTTCTTTGCCACATGTAGTTTGCTTTTTGAAATGAAAAACTAACAGACAAACATACAGCCTGCCTTGCACACAGTCTTCCTTTTGTCTAGAATGCCCTTCTCCTCTTCAACTGCCTGGAGAATTTCCATACATAATTCAAAGTCCAGCAAAAGTGGCTGTCAGCTCAATGACATGAAGCCTCGCTGGCCATGCCCACTCAGCAATACTCACTGCTTTCCCCTCCACATCATTGCAATTCAAAATATTATTGCCTGGGTAAATGTCTGACTCCCCTGCTCAGTGACTGCCTGTGGTTGAGGTTCTTTAGAATCAATTATCCCTGGGTAACTTTAAAAAAATGCAGAAGTCCAAGTTCCAAATCAGACCCATAGGTCCAAGATTTCCAACGTGTCAGCTTGCACATCTTGTTTTAGTCTACTCTCCACAAGTGGTGCTGCGTTGCAACCAGGACTTAGAAGCACCCACTGCATCCTATTCCTCTTTTGAGCTCCAATTTTGAGTATAATGCCTATAGCACAAAGCAGGGCTCAGATCCTGCTTGTGGAGTGAATGAATTAACTGCATCTGCTTTATTCCTCGATGAAGGTAAATACCTAAATTACCTATGGCACCAACTTGCTGGGATGAACTTGGATGTTTCTGTAGGCTCTTCTTGGAGATCTCTGGGTTTCCACAACCACATTCTTTGGTTGGTCCCAGTGTTTGAGCACACTGACAGGTGGGAATAGTTTCTTTTGAACAGTGATTATATGAAGTCTTGCAATAAACAGTTTAGAATTTAAAAATAAGAGGGATTTATGGCCAAAATGTGACAGAGAAATAAAGGTTAGCCTATCTGTATATTCACACATATATATGGTCCAAATTCAGAGTAGAAAAAAATCCTATTATAGCATGGTGAGAGAATCAAGTTCTTATGGAGTGTCAGCCTCCAGATTCACTTTGATCCCTGCCTTGGCCCTTCCTATTTTTGTTTCTCATGTTTGGGGGAAATTTTGTGACTATTTCTCCATGCCACTGATTCCTGGCAAGACTTCCCTGTGTTCAACTTTACCCTCTCATTCTCAGGATGCATTATTGAAAGAGAGATGAACTCCTTATTGCCTGTAATTATAAACAGCTATATTTCAGCTCCACTTAGGAATAATCCATAAACACATTCCTGTAATTGAACACACTACTGATGAGTATATAATCCAATCGACTGATGGATCTCAATGTATCTTTGTTCATGGTGGGTGAAGCTAAATAAAGGATAAGATGTGCATTGCACTGTGACATGAACTTCTTAAATTTCTTCCTTTGGTTCTTCTTTTCTTATGGTCTGGAAACTGCATAGCAGCAAGTTTGAGAGTGGCATCACACTTGGGAAGCTGACAGTGTGACTGAGCTAGTCACGGGGGTCTTCACAAAAAAGGCAGTCAGGGTCCTGGTCAGCTAGAGATTCCATCTGAATGGTTAGTGAGTGCATCGTAAGGCTTTTGCTGAGGGCTCTAGCAATCTCTCTTCGAACGACATCGCCGTCCTGGCTGGCTGCTGTTGATAAAGAACCACAGTGGCATTAGCCCGGAGTGCACACACATGGGCGACTGCTGTTACACTGCTTTCAAATCCTTTGTCTTTGACCTGGTGGGGCACAGCCTAGACTCAGAAGAAGCCATGTTGGCTCTGGCAATCAGCTACCTTCGCACAGGCAAGGCAGGGGAAATTCTCCTATAGCAAAGTACCCATCACTATCCTGTGCATGGTCGTCTCTGGAGTCTGGCACTCCTAGGAGCTAACTATAGAAGGGGAGAAGAGCCCTGGAAAAATCTAAGACAGAGCTACAATTTCTTATACAGCCCTGCTTGCCAGCCCCCTGGGGTCTTTGGGTTGCAGGTCTTGTATGTAATCAGAATTTATATAATTTATATCAAGAATTTATATCAGAATTTATATCAAGGCTAGTGACAGGAACCAGGAAACCCACAGATCTTTCTTACAGCAGTGACCCTCCTTGCCATCTTTTTTCTGTCCCAAATAGTATCAGGAGGCTATAAAGTCCCCTCCATAGTAACCTGATTGTTTACTAGAATCTTTTATTTGAAATGAAATATTGGTGTAGTGAATGCTGTAAATTCCCTGAAGCCAGACCTGAGCCCCTTAGAGATGATGAGGATGTCTGAGAAAGCACAGTCATCAAAAGACTGTCACCAGTGTCCCTGTCCCCTGCCCTGAGGTATCTTCTTGAGTCACTTTTTAGCAGTCCTTGGCTTGAGCTTTCTCCTGAGGCAGTGAAAGACCTCCCACTGCCTATTATCCCAGCTCTAGGACATATTGTGGACAAAATCACCTAGTTGGAAAAAAATAGTTTTTAGCAAAAACCCAATATCATAAGAATTATTTCACATGGTTACAGAATTTCTAACCATACAGTGAAGGACCCACCATAATTCCTATTAGCACATCTCTTAGGTTGTTAGAACTGTAAGGGTTGGGCCTGTGTCTCTTTCATCTTTCTACCTTACAAAGCATCTTATGCACAGGAGATACTCAAGATTAATTGTTGAATTGGTTCCTATTATTTGACTGACAGGGCACCAAGCCAAATAGGTGAAGCTGAATTTTTAGAGTCCAAGGCCTTGAAGTTGAGGCTCAACTTTAGCCCTTTGTTCTGTCTATTCTTTACCCTCCACTGTCAGCCCCAAGGATGTCATCAGTATCGTGGTTGCTATGACAACATCAATAAGCAGATTGGTTTCAAAGGCCTTTGGTGGTACAAAACACTTTACAGTTGTTTTGAAGGGCAACCAACAATAAAGGCAGCTGTACTGAAAGGAGGGAAATTACTGCCTTTACAGGGCAAGGGCTGAATTTTGTCCAGGGTGTTTATAGAATGCACTGACCTGCAGCAACATGAGCCGAGAGAATTACTTGGTTCATTGTTAGAGACCAGATGTGCAGGCTGTGAACAGACACCACCCCGTCGACTGCAAGGATGAGCTCTTTCACACCATCATAGTTCAGGTCCTTGGGCACACCTGACAAAAGGTAATAACAGGAGGCTATTGTTATTGCACTAACCACAGCTCATCAAGAAATGGCTTCAAAGTCCTCTCCAAAATATCAATGTGCCCTTCCCTTTTCTGATTTCTTACTTCAGATTTGTACAGATCAGATTCGTCTATTTTGAAGGGTTTACCATCCATCAAAAGTTCACAGGCAGAATATTTGCAGAATTTGCTATGCAATAACCAACAACAGTAATTATACTTACTTTTTAGGGCATATTATTAAACTAATTTTTGTCAGCCGGGTGCAGTGGCTCATGCTTATAATCCTAGCACTCTGGGAGGCCAAGGTGGGAGATCACTTGATGTCTGGAGCTCGAGACCAGCTTGAGCCAGAGTGAGACCCCGCTCCCTCTTCTCTACTAAAAATAGAAAAATTAGCCAGGCATGCAGGCATGGTGTTGTGCACCTGTAGTCACAGCTACTTGGGAGGCTGAGGCAGGAAGATTGCTTGAGCCCAGGAGTTTGAGGTTGCTATGAGCTAAGCTGACACCATGGCACTCTAGCCCATGTGACAGAGTGAGACTGTCAGAAAAGGAAAGGAAAGGAGAGGAAAGGAAAGGAAAGGAAAAGGAAAAGGAAAAGGAAAAGGAAAGAAAAAATTAAACTAATTGTGCTTTTCCAAATTATCTTTACATACACTCTGGAAAGCAAAATGAAATAACATGGAATTTGGTATGAAATAATTATAGGTTAGCATTTTCACTACAATCATTGTGAATTTACCCAAATGGCAGAATTTCTGTAAGGCTCAGCACATCTGTAGCAGAATAAGGGTGAAAAGAACAACATATACATCACAGAATTTTTTGAGGAGCAAATCAGAAAATATCTGGTCATTGTAAACTGTAATGCTACAGAAATGTTAGTTATCCAATAGCTCATTTATTGAGCTGTGTTAGTAGTGAGTGGATCCTAACGTTGTCACACCAGCTTATTATATGGTTTGTAAGTTTTCCATTATTTTAGCTATACTAGTCAGCATTTAATGTCTGTGTCACAGAATGTAATAGTTTGACTGTCACTCTTGTTTCTAAAGGAACAGTGTAGGACACACAGGAGGGTGAGGAGTCGGGCTATTCTATCAGCCTGAAGAAGCTGGTTGTCTCTAGCCTCATAAAGAAAAGGCTAAGGGAATTATGAACATTCTTTTCAAATGTTGCAAGATTTGTCATATGGAAGATGAGAGAATATGAACATGTAAGAACATTTGCTCTGGCTAGCTTCAGAGAGAGAAATAGAGCCAATGGTTGGTTGGAATAGTAAAACAGACATCAGCTCAATATTTAAAAAGAAATTATTTTTAAATTTCTTCAACCCACACAACAATGGTAAAGCCATTTACAGGGATAGGAAAATACCCGTCAACTAATGACGATCTACAGAGGATGCTGTAGAAGAGATTTCTAAGTACAACTCTTTTTAAGCCTCTACTTCAATTACATATAAACAATGCAAACATCTGGGATGTTTATTGAAAATAAATATGCCACAACTGCATTCCAAACCTCCTAAAGAAAATTTCTACGGATGAGACTCTGAAATCTACAGGTTTTCACAGTGGTTTTCAACCCAGGATGCACATTAGTATCACCAGAAGAGATTTTAGGAATCCTGATGAACAAGTTAACACCCAAGACCAATTGATTCAGATTCTCTGTAGATAAGACCCAGCATCAGTGCTGGTTTGGTGAGTCTAGCATGCAGCCAAGATTGAGAACCATCACACTAATATTTATAAGTCTCCACAGCTCTGCCTTGCAGTGGTTCTCAAGTCTGGCTACACATTAAAAAGTTTGAAAACCAACCACAACCCCAGACAATTAAATCAGAATCACTAGGTGTAAGTATTTTTTAAAGCTTCCCAGATGATTGTAAGGAGCAGCTAGAGCCATGAATCAACCACCTACTTAAAGCAATAGGGAATACTTAATCCTCCTTTTTCAGGATTTAAAAACCTTGCCTATGGGGGATTTCCTCCTTGGGGCTAACTCGGAATTCTCTACAATTTGAGCTGAGTTTATTCCCTCTTCATAATGTTTTAGGGAAGTAACAAAGAGCTGGTCAATATGTTCTTTCACTCTGTGAGTGGCAAAACAGATTAAAGAGTTCATGCCTCAGATTAATTTTAGAATGTGAATGAAGTCATGGGTAAAATTGTTATATTGTAATAATAAGAAGAAAACTTTATTGAAGACTTACCATGTATAAGGTTTGTGCTAATCACTTTATTTATAGCAATTGTCTCATTTAATAATCCTAAGAACTTTAGGAGCTAGTTATCAATGTTACAATTTCCATTTCACTAGGAGAGAAAAAAGTGGGATAAGAGGGGTTAAGAAATATTGCTAAGGCCACATAGATAAGTGGCAGAACGAGGGATGTCAGATTGTAATGTCCATGCCCTGAGTGCAAAGTGTTATGGAAATGCTAGAGTCTAGATAGTTCAATCAAAAAGCTGACTGTTATGCCTAATATGTGTCATTTTGCAAGGGGGACTTTCAGTTGATCCTTTGAAGACCTGTTGTCATTCATATAGGACCTTTGAAATGAAGTCATGATCCCACTACCCTTTTTATCTCTTACTTCCTTCATCTCTCTGTTATGATGGAGAACACAAATCCGCCATGACTTATTTTACTGTAGGAAGTAATGTTGACAAGCTAGAGGCATGCCTCCACTGGCCTCAGTGCTCCATCACATCCTAGAAATCTCTTTTACTGGGGGTAGTCTGCAAAAATATTAATGCATCTAGGAAAATATCCAAATGGGTGTTTAAAAAATAACTTTCCAGACTAATAAATATATTTTTGAAACCACTCAATACCACACATAAAGAATTTCTTTTTTTTAAGTGTACAATTAAATGATTTTTAGTGAATTTACCAAGACGTACAGTTAATCACATCAATCAGTTTTAGAGGAATTTCTTTCCCCTATTGAGACCCCTAATTCCACTCCCCAACTACTTTTCAAGCATGTCCCACCCCTCCACAGTGCCCACCACTTCGCTCAGACGTGGGTTTACCCCTCACCCCCCAAATCCCTAGTGAACACCACCACCATTTGAGCACCATAGTGTTAATCAGTCAATACCAATTTGATGGCGAGTACTAGTGGGGCCCATTCTTTTGGTCTTGTGTCACCTCACTTTGAATAATGGGCTTAAGCTTAATCCAAGATAATATAAGTGGTGCTAGCTCACTGTCGTTTCTTAAAATTGAATAATATTCCATTGTAAACATATATCAAATTTTAATAATTTCATTTGAAATCAATAAGATATAATGTTTCATCTATCAGATTAGAAAAAAATCAACAGCTTGATAAAACCCAATGGTGGTGGGGATGTGAGGAAATGGTTGTTCTCATATGCTGTTGGTGGGAAAGAAATTGATGTAGTATCTTTGCTAGAAATGGCAATACCTATAAAATTTTTAAATGTACATAAGTTTTAAAACAAGAATACTACTTCTGGGAATTAGTCCACAGACATACAAGTACTAAAAATATGTATGTACAAGAGTGGTTATTACACCATCATTTGTAATGTGCATCGTAAGACAGTACTTCCATACAGTGGAGTAATTGCAGCTATGAAAAAGAATGGGGTGTATCTATGTATGTGCCAATGTAAAAGATCTCCAAGAGAAAACATCAAGGTTCAGAACAAAATATGAATCAACATGTAATCCCATTTTTAGTAAAAAATACATACCTATATATCACATACATACATACACATATATACATGTATATATATATGTAAATGCATAAATATATTCAGAAAGATATGTCAACTTATTAATAGGTACTACCCCAGAAGAATGGGACTGAGAAATCAAAGTGGAAATGTGGGGAGACTTTTTTCTTATTATTTTATACTTTTCTACATTATTTTAAAAAATTTTTACTAAGTACAAATATTATTTTATACTAATTTAATTTGAAAAAGTAGTTTCTTTTTGACAGAGTCTTATTCTGTCACCCAGGTTAGAGTACATTGGTGTTATCACAGTTCACTATAGCCTCAAACTCCTGGGCTCAAGCAATCCTCCTGCCTCAGCCTCTTGTGAAGCCGGGACTGTATAGATGCACACCACCATGCCCAGTTAATTTTTCTATTTTTTTGTAGAGATGGGAGGTCTCACTCTTGCTCAGGCTGGTCTTGAACTCCTGACTTCAAGCAATCCTCCTGTCTTGGCCCCCCAGAGTGCTGAGATTACAGGTGTGAGCTACCATGCCTAGCCTGAAAACCTAATTTAAAAATTAAGTGTCTTCCAGAAAGGAGTTATCTGCCCGTTTCAATAATTAGCTGAGATAGCCCAAGATCTGCACTTCTCCTTAAGTAAAGTACGAGAGATAATCCCCAAGGCAGAGCTATACTGAGACAGAAAGTGTGGAATATAAGTCATCTCAAGCTATGCGCCAACTTGTCTTGTACTCACTTTAAGTCAATAACTTCCATAATGGCCACAACAGCTGCAGATCAGCCTTTGGCCCTTAGGAAGGAAAATGAATGCATCTGTGACTTGAAAAACAAAATATTCTTGGAGCCAGAAAGTTCATGTGTTATTCCATGATATTTGACTCCAGTATGCATTTCACTTTTGTCAACACTATCATCTTTCAACCATTTTATTGCCCACCAAGAACAAACCCTTAAACATATACTCAACAGTGAATGCTAATGAAGTGTGAGCTGTCACTGAAGGAAACTGCACTCTCAGACTATGTCTACCTTACATCAAAATGTGCTGGACAAAAAAAGAAAAGTTCAACTATGTCTGGATATTTTCAATCATCTGGACATTTGATAGGATGCAAACTTCTGCAAGCTCGGACTGAATTTTCCAGGTCACATTCTCAGTGCCACCATGTAGGAATCCCTTAAGTTGTATGAAAAGATTAGTCCATCAGATCTCAAAGTGTGATTCTGATTCTGGGACCATCAGCGTCTTGTTAGAAATTCAAATTCTCACCTCTCTTGTCCTCCAGCCAAGACCTACTGATCCAAGAACTGTGGGGGTGAGCCCAGCAATCTGCATTTTAACAAACCTCCAAGTGATTCTGGTATCACTAAAGTTTGAGGATTGCTGGCTTAATCTAACAAGGGTTTTAGGTAAGTCTTTCATAATACCTATTTCCCTGGAATGTAGGATAGAAATAATGTCACTTGTGTCAATTGCAAATGGTCAGTGCAGCAATGATTAATCACCTTGCAAATATAATCAAGTACCCAGTGTCTCTAATATACTTTAATATTCTAAGATGACAGCACTGGGAGTTAGTAGTTCTCCCATTTCAAGCACCATTGAGTAGTTTTTTTGCTGTTGAGGAAGGATTTGTTCTGATCAAGACTCTCTTTTCTGGTCCTTCTGAGGCCATCAGCATCGATAGCTGACCAGGGCTATGGGCACAATCTGTGTGTGGAGAAATATGATTGAGCAATTAGTGAAATGTGGCTCATAAGATCATTATTTTATTGCATCGCCCAATATTGCTATATTAAAGACAAAAACAGGAGTTTGCAAGGTTTTGCCCTAAAAAAATATGTGAACTCATTAGTTCTCTTATCAAAGACTGCCTTGGGAGGGCTCTCATGGCTCCAACAGGGATGTTTTCCAGCAAGGCTTCCTGGTATCTCAAAATCTGTGAGCATCCCTGTTTCTTGAAAGGCAAGACAGGGTAAATACCGGCCTCACAGAATGGGAGCCAGAGACAAGAATGCCCTTGGCCCAGAGACGTGCCCCTGTGGTTACAAACAACCTGTTTTGTAAAAAATGCCTTCCTGCTCTCTCCTGACTGTCTGCCTTTGAGTCCATAATAACTAGATCAAAAAAATATAGAGCCATTATACCTTTGTTATACCTCGATTAATTGATAACTACCTCTTAAAATTTAAAAGTTAGTCCTTAAAAGACTTTATACCTGTTTGTTCACCTAGATAGATTAAAATTTGTTAAAAGCCCTTTAAAAAGACTTTTGACCCTAACCCACTACCTGTTACTATCTGTTACACATAGCAACTGATATACAAATGTGTTACCCTAACAACTGATAATTAATATCTATGATTATAAAAACCTATATAAATCTAACCATAATGCTGGACATTCACAGAGATATGTCCAGACTCCTGAGTAACCACGCTGTTTATTCCAATCTTTTTATATAAAACTATAAACTATACTTTAGTCTCTACGTATTCTTTTATTCCCTCTATTTTCTATCAATTTTCTTATCCTATGTGGCGACCCCTATCTAAGGACCTAGCTTCACAGAAAAAACCAGCTGATCTCCTCACAGCCCTGCTACTCCCCACATCTGTGACCAAGAATTGGGAAATTTCTTGGTATGAGAGTAAATACACAGTACAGGGTTCACCTCCACAACCTAGCTTCATATTTCCTGTATTTTAGTCAAACAAAAAAGCCAGCTTGTGAATTTGCATTTCCTGAGTACCTACTGTGTTCTAGACCAGCAGTCCCCAGACCTTTTGGCATGAGGGACTGGTTTCATGGAAGACAATTTTTCCATGGACAAGGGGCAGGGGAGAGGGGAGGCAGAGCTCTGAGAGCATCGGGGATCAGCTATAAATACAGATGGAGCTTTGCTCAGCTCATTCACCTCCTGCTGTGTGGCCAGGTTCCTGAGTTTCATGGAAGACAATTTTTCCATGAATGGGGATGGGGAGAGGTGGAGCTCAGGCAGTGATGAAAGCGATGGGGAGCAGCTGTAAATAGAGATGAAACTTCACTGGCCCACTGCTCACCTCCTGCTGTGCAGCCCAGTTCCTAACAGTCTATGGACTGTACTGGTCTGTGGCCCAGGGGTTGGGGACTGCAGTTCTAGACATACCATTTAGCTCATCTAATTCTCCCAACAACACTGTAGGGTAGATGTTGTATTCCCATTTCTGAGTTGAAAAAAACTGAAGTTCAGAGAAGTTAAGGGTTTTACATGAGGTCCCACAGCTAGAAACTTGCATGACTTGAATTTGAACTGAGGTATGTTTGATACAAAGACCTTGCTTTTTCAACTACATAAGGTGTCTCTATGAGCTAACTCTACCAGCAGAGACGTGGCCCAGAAAGGGCAGAAACCAGCAGTTCTTCAAAATCTTTATGCCAAATGAAAAGAAAATCACCAAAATGCAGAAGAACAGGGGTAGGAAAGGCAGTCAATAAGAAAGAATTTCTTTAGGCATAAGGAAGAATTTCTTGGCAGTGAGGGTTATTTATGTCATTTGATCCTGTGTAATTGGAAGACCTAAAGAGCCAACTAGGGATTCCACAAGCCCGGGAGAGTAGTCAAGGGTAGACTCTGGCTATGGAAATGAAGTTAAGAAGCCTAATCTGGGGTCAGAGCGGACCTCAGCAAAGCCTCTGTGACCACTGGCTCCTATTCCCCAGCCATGTTAAAATCTCCAAGAAAAGGCCCACACCTCTTCTTTGCAGCATTTAAATCACTATTCCATTTCTGTGTAATTATTTGAATAATCTCCCTCTCCTGTTACTAGGGTTTTAGCCCCACGAGGACAATGCTTTGCTCTGCTTTGCTCCCTTCTGTAACTCTAGCTTTGAGCACACTATCAAGCACAGTTGGGGCTCAGTAAACATTTGCTGGACAAATAAACAAAGGCTCATCCTGGTGTTCTTGCACTATGAAATACCATTTAACTAAAATGTTTAGCCATAGTGCTGCCTGCGGGGTAGACAGGGGTATAGTTTTTCTTAGGTCTTTTCCAGGTATATTTAGGAAATAATTTATATTTTTGCAGTATCTCCTTCATAGCGTTTGTAATAGTTAGCGTTTTTACACTGTGACATGTAATAGTTGCTGGAGCAAAAACAGAAGCCAGTTCTTTTTATTTGTTCCCATATGAATAAAAGTCAATATTTGTTTTCACACAAACTCCTTAGCCATTTAAATTTTCCCCATAACTCAAATCAACACTGAGCATGCCCTGCAGTCACTGCCTTTTGTGGTCATAGGGAAGAGAAAACACTGACCCTGGGAATAATAACAAAATCACTCCTACCTTCCATGAGTAAGATGGAGAAGTCCTTTAAGATAGCAATGGTGCTGGCCAAAACCAGGATGGAAAAGATAAACGTGCAGATCGGGTCGGCTATTTTGTAGTCTGGCTATAAAATACAGGGACTTCAGTTAACTGAATGCATACCTCCCATTCAGAAAGTCTAAATAATAAAATAAGTAAACCTCCCTGTTTCCTTTCTTCCCCATCACCCATTCACTATCCTGACAGGACATTCAGCCCAGAGGCAGGACTTTCTTTCTGTAGACTCAATCCTTCCCTTTTGCTTGAAACTACCAGTGACTGAAGAGGGGAGACCATAGGACATGATCTCCCCATAATTAAGAGTTAAAAAGAAAAATATTTTCAAGTGTGCTCTCAGGAAGCCTGATTAAACTTCTCTCAAGTTAATAAAAGTACAGAGTAGGTGATGAAAATAAGCACAAATATGCCCACAATGTCCGATGATTTTTGGCCTCAATTAAGATGAGGAGAAGAAAAGATATCATTTGCTCAGAGGTTGTATATGGCCAACATATAGCTGGACCTTATTCTTCACTGACTGGGGTTAGTTTATTTCTTTGCCTCCCAAGTGTGACACACACTCAAGGCAGGCATCTTCGATACAGTCTTAAAGGTAGGAGCCAAAGTAGCATCCTTGTTCTCTCTCCCACTGGAGCCCTTGGCCTTTGGGTGAAACAACTGCTTTTCTACCCTTGATGAAGTTCTATGCCACAGAAAAATCTGTGCCCCCTAGCTCTAAGAAACTCAGCATCAACCTAAGCTTTGTAAGGGGTCTCTCAAACTCCACTAATCCTTACAATTTTGAATCATTTTGCCTTAAACTTAAAGCTTTCAGTGATCATTTTGCTCCACTGAGTTCAGATATGTCCTTGTAATTTTTACTTACATGCTTTCAGTTTTTAGGAAAAATAGTAAAGAATTCTTGCAAATTAGACAATCATGATACAAACAGAGCTAAATTCTCTTCTCTTTTATTGTCCATCGCCAACCCACCTTTTCTAATTCTTGGTATTACCAGGTAGAAACCCATAATTAATATTTATTTATTTAGGGTCAGAGGCCTACCCAAGATTCATTCCCACTTTTCATTAGCATCCTGGCTTTTGGGGAAGATGTTAACTCTTCCCGCATTGTGAGTACTATTGGTGGAACAATAAATCAGGTGCTCTAAACTCCCCCTAGCCAAATAGCAGATACAAGACACAAGCTGGATCATCTGGACTCCCCTTCCTAGAAATATTAATGTTCAGCAGTGACAAGAACAGGAAAAAAATTGGTTGAAATGCATTTATTTCAGCATAGTGCCTGGAACAGGAGTTGACTAGTTTCTGAAATCTAGATACATATATTAATAGTTGCCCTTATTTCTACACTGATTTCTGTCCAGGAATACAACCAATAAATTTTGGCCAATAAATATATTTTTTGCTCATGTGAGCCAGAGATCTTTTCTGTTGCTTATAACCCAAGAAAGCTAAGGTGTTCATGATTTCTTTGCTGTTTGTCTTAACTATGACAAAAGACATTGCCTTCTTAAAAGACTGATAGCCCAACAATTAAAGACATAGCTGTTAGGAATTTGGGAGACTCTAAGGTTTCAGGCCTTGGGTATTTGCTCATTTGTTTATTTTAATCTTATGAAATAGTTTGTATAGGTAAACACAGGCTGTCTACCCTCTTTTAAGTTAATATTAGAGGGTCAACTTCTGTACTACCTAATCCACAGAATTACTATGACAGTGGGTAAACTCAAACATACTCACCTTAAAGTAGATAATAAGTGCACTGATTAGCACGCTGATACTCTGAAATAGATCTCCAAGGGCATGTACAAAAGCTGCTCTGACACTAGCATTAGTTTGCACTTCTTTGTGATTGTGGCCGAGGCATCTCTGGTGTAAAACCATAGCTAGTCTGGAAGAGAGAACAATGTTCTTGGCATACATGAGGTTAACCCTAAAAAACATACAGCATAATAGAAAAGTTGGCTATAGCATGCATTATCCAAAATGGCAGGTAGTTGAAATATTTATTCTTTAAAATGAACTACGTTAAACTAATGTTTGAACACACATGTCTCATAGGATTTTAAAATTTTTATACCAGAACAAACCATGAAGATTCACCTGTTTTCTCATTCATTCACCTAATACTACTCTGCTTAACATTAAAACTGAGAAGCATCACTTCTTAGATGAAAGTCAAGAATTTGACAATGAACAGGAATTCATTGAGGGTCTATGAAATGTGAGGCTCTGAGCTAGGCTTAAAGTTGAGCTTTGGTGGAAGCTTAATTAAATGGGTTTGAAGGCAAAATTTGGCAGAGGAAATAAAGCAAAATAAGTAGTGACTTTCATCAAGGTTGGGTTTTATCTTTGTTTCTACTTCATTTTGTTCATTTCCATTAAAATTTGAAATTTGAACAATTTCTTAATGTCTAGTGATGAGAGTACTATGCTTATATATATGTAGCTATTTATCCGGAGGTAGAAATATATTAATGTATTATGAATGTTCTTGTATTTGTACATATACATACTTACATATTACAAAGCTTAGCATCTCTCATCCAAGTCAAACTGGCAAGTTGTGGGTACTATAAATTATTACCTGATGCCATTTATCTACACCTTTAAGAGATATTAGACTACAGGTAAAATGAGAACCTTTTCACTGATAGTCAACAAGGAGTGTTTTGCCTGGAAACCCTTTCTGAACATTTTGGAATGAAGGATCAAGGAAAATCAAACATATTGTTCAATACCATATATCCCAGTCTGTTTGCAGGTAAAGTATCTTTTAAATCTCAGGCTATCACCACAAAGTGGAATAATTGCTACCCACCAAAATTTTATCATTACAGAATGTACAGTTTTCAGATTGTCAATGTTTGGGTAGAAATTGACCCTCACATAGGAGTTAACACTTAAGGTTCTTTAAACAACCTGATATGGCTGACAGTTAATAGACCCTCTTCTAGATATGCCATGTGTGTTCATCACATTGTCATTCATTCTTTTATTCATTTCACTAGAAAGGGAGAGAGAGAGAAAACTTACTTGGGGACTCATATGCCATGCAGCTAAATGCTTAGGCCATAAAGATGAGTGAAAATAGATGTGGTCATTCCCTAATGTAGCTTTAAATATGATGGAGAAGGCATAGATTAAATACACACACACACACACACACACACATATAAATGGAAAATTCTAATTATGTCCACCAACAACTAATACTATGGATAGTACAACATAGGGGTCTGATTTAGTAAGAGAGAAAGAGCAACTGAGCTGAATTCAAAAACTTATGCTACAGTTAAATAGGCTAAGAGGGGAGGGAACGTTTCAGGCAGAGAAAACTTAGCTTACAATAGCCTTAAGGCTCTGTCTGTAACCTTCATCCTAGAATCCCTTCACAACTTCTACTGGAACTTTCGGTTCTGATTTTGGGTCCCCAATGAATACATTTTTTCTCAAATTGCACTTCTGATATCTCTATATTCAGACAACAGAGCATCTAGCAGTACTTGAAACCTATAATCCCAGTTCTTAGAGAAAACACTATAGTCACTCAGAATTTTTACCCATAAATATCTATTTGCAGAGTTTTTCAATTGACTTGCCTTTCTAAGTGTAAAAAGCACCTGCAATGGTAAGGTCAATGTTCAAAAGTAGTTGCAGTGAAAAGAAAATCTGGATGGTGTCTATTTAGAAAATCAAACCCAATCATTGAGGTCCCAGATTGATGTGGTAGTTGGCAAGATATAGCCTCCATCTTTGTGTAGCATTGACACAAGCTTTGTGACATATGACTCTCAGGAAATTAATACTTTTATTCTTTCTCCTACCTTGAGGACATATTGTTCTCCTTATGCAAAAATGGCATTATTGACCCCCAGTCAGCAGGACACATGCTCTGGCCAATTTGTCTCCTGGAGTTGATAGATTTCATTGATCTGCTCACACTTTTTCTTCCAGTGCCAATGTGGAACACATTTTCAAGTTAACTGGTTGGAGATAGGGATCTAGCCAGTGACGGCAGACCAAACACTATTCTTCTTATTGTTTGGTTCAGAGAATTTGAGCAATGTTCTAACAGGTGGGGAACTGAGCCAGCAAGCGGCAAGGCTATTAGAACGACCTGGGGACCTTTTTCAAAGTCTACATGCTCAGCTTTACCTCAAATTCCAGAGATTTTATTGAGCCCTTGCTAAAAATCCACTATTTAAAACATTATCATTCTATCACTGTCTTCTTCACTTTCATGTAAACACCTACCTCATAGCATATATCAACTTGCATTGCAAGCTAGATAGGTAGATGGTAAATAGAGGCTATATGAGTTGCCTATTGCAGCTGTAACAAATTACTATGAAGTTTTAGTGGCTTAAAACAGCAAATTTATTATCTTATATTTCTGGAGGTCAGTGGGTCTGTAGAACTGCATTTTTTCTGGAGGCTCCAGGAGGGAATTCATTTTCTTGTCTTTTTCAGCTTCTAGTGGTCACTTAGATCCCTTAGCTCTAGGCCCCTTTCTCCATCTGCAATGCCAGCAGGGCAGCATCTTCTCTCCTATCTGACCTCCTGCCTCCCTCTTCTAAGAACCCTTGTGGCTATATGGCTCCTCCTGAATAATACAAGGTAATCCCCACATCTTAATATCCTTCATCACATTTGCAAAGTTCCTTCTGCCATGTAAGTCAACATACTCAGAAGTTCCAGGGATTAGAATGTGGAAATCTTGGGTGGCAGGGGGAGGATCATTATTCTGTCTACCACCCATAGTAGGTAGATACATGATAGATGATAGCTAGCTAGCTAGATAGATAGTTGAAGCTTTAAGTAGACTTGCCTGAAATCAGACTAACAAATGGGAAGGAGAAAATTGACCCCAAGGATCAAAGCCCTAGCTTCAAAACCCCATTGCCAAATGAACTACTTGAGCAAGGAAGGGAAGACCAATATGGCAAGGAACATGTGACCATTTCCTGCAAGAATGATTTAAAACTGCCTGGTTAATAGAATGTACCAACAGGTAGAAATGAAAGGGAGAATTTAGCTAACAGAGCTTAAGCGAGAATTTTCATGTAATCACAAAGATGCAAAGATAAAATAGGCTATTTCTGAGGGAAAGAAAGTAGAAAATAAATTCCCTGTTAGTTCTATTAAGATATTAATATATAAATCTAATAACCATTTATGGGGATGTTGCAAATGAGAATTCAAAAGTAGAAGGAGGAGTGAAATAGATAAACATTAAGGTCCGTTCCAACCTAGATCTCTGGGAACCCATAATCTGCTCACCTAACAAAAATTATGAGAGTTAGTCACATCCCATATGGAGCTATCAACATACACACAAGAGTAGAATGGGTGGCTCGAAGCTGAATTCTGGGTCTGTGGATCTGGATTCAAATTCTGGCTCTGCACTACCTAATTGGCAATGTATTTAACCTCACTGAACTTCGGTTTCCTAATCTGTAGATTAGGGGTGTGGTGAACATTAAACTTGAAAACATATATCAAAATATCCTAGCCCAGTCTCTAGCACACTGGAAGCTTTCAAAATGGGAGTTAGAGATGCCAATATTAAAACACCCTTTAGCTTAACCCGGAGCATCCAGCCTCATTTTCAGTCCTAGAGCCATTCAAATCCTTTTGAGTTAAAAGAAAGAAAAAAAAAAATCTTTGCCCAGACAGATTTCAAGATAAGCCTCAGGGGCGCCATGCAAGGGTGACTTACACAACGTTGGCTGCCACTGCACAGGCCGAGACGATGATCATCACGGTTGCCTGGATCTGGTAATCGGGATGCAGCAGGCGCTGACACGCCAGGTACACGAGCACGCCAGTCACCACCCAGATGCACAGGATGGACAGCAGGGCACCAAAGATCTCTAGGGATTCAAACACACAAAAACACCCACACACAAATAATTCTATCACTTACCCCCACCAAGAGCCTTAAGTCTCTTTGCCCTCTCCCTTCAAAGGAAAAAAAAATGAGGCTCCAAATGAGTTCACTCTGATTTACAAAATAAAGGTGTGAATGGATATTAAAACTAAGATAAGGCACTTTATATTAATGTGGCATTCATAAAACACCAACGTCTGAGTTCATTATGCTCCACATTGCTAAGTAATTTCCAGCAAATTTTTAGAACATATTAGTTGCTGCCTGCCCTCACTGTTTTCCTCGGGGATTTTCATTTAAACAGGTGTTAAAATGATTGAAACTTATTAAGAGATGAAATAATGAGACACAAAGAGTAAAATGTGTTTAGAAACTCTTAATTTCCCCATAAAACATTTATGACTTGCAAGTGCCGGCACCTTTAGTGAAATAAAATAGTAAAAAGGGAAAGCTTCAGAGAGTACTTGATGAAAATGAGTTTTATTTGCCAACCCAACATATTATAAACAAAGAGTTGAGCTCAGAGGCTTATCAGCATTCTAACTGCATTTTAAGAGCAATGGTAAGAAAAAGAAGCATCAGAATGGAAGCTTTTACATTAATGTTAATATTTAAAGGCAAGATAGTGCTCAATCTGCCACGGGAGGAAAGTACATTTTCACATTTAGGAATTCCTTAACACCTCACCCTGATCTTTAACCCAACCTTGTAGATAGCGTCTAAAATCCCACAAGGGTTAGAAACCTTCTGTGAATCAAGGGTCAGGCACATTCCATAATTTGTCCTTCCTCCTTTAAAGTAATCCCACATATTAGTCCCCTCTAAAGCAGAGTAGTGTAATGTATTGTTACCCGGTATGTGGTGATTACTTCCCAGACTTCAGTCATTTACAGACAACCTTCATGATTTTTGCCATATCCACATGCTACCTGTCTTATTTTTCCTTCAGAAAATTCACTTTTTACACTTAGCTTCTTCCTAAACAAAGTTATCCATGACATTAGATATTTCATGTGCTAGTTTATATTTTCCCATACATGTTAGGCTGTATAATTATTGCCCAGTGACACACAAAATGTCTGACTAGCCACCCGTGAAACATTCTTCACACTATAGAAAACACTGGTACAGATGTTTAGGGCATGAATTCAAGTATCAGATATACATGGTCTGCCAGTGACAGGCAATGTGACGTTAGACAAGTAACTTAACCTACTTGGTTTCCTTATCTATAAAGTATGTATTATGATAGTAGAATATATGTATAACAAGTTGACATATATTATTGGTTGAATTGTGGCCCTCCAAACTTCGTGTTGAAGTGCTAATCGTCAGTACTTCAGGTTGTGACCTTATTTGGAACCAGGGTCATTGCAGATGAAGACAGTTAAGAGGTCATAGTGGAGTAGGGTGGGCCCACAGTCCAGTATGGCTGCTGCCCTGTTTGAAGGGGAATCTGGGCACAGACATGCACACAGGGAAAACATCATGTAAAGATTAAAGCGGAGATCTATAAGCCAATGAATGACAGACTGCCAGCAAACCACCAGAAGCTGGGAGAGAGGCATGGAACAGATTTTCCCTCACAGATCTCAGAGGGCACCAACCCTGCTGACACCTGGATCTCAGACTTCTATTTTCCAGAACTGTGAGACGATAAATTTATGTCATTTAAACCAACCAATGCCCAAATGCCAAGTGCAATAGTCAGGAGTCAGATCTAAACACAGGATAAAATAAAGAGTCAGAAATCCAGAAGTAACTAGTTAGAAAAGGAAACATCAGTAAGTGCTACCCCGATTGCTAAGAAAACTGTGAGGCTAGCAGGGGTCATCAGGTTGGCCAGATCACTCTGTGGGCATGTTGAACTCACCTGTGTATCTATAGATGTTCTGCTTAATCAGGTAGCCATCACTCATATGTGGCTATTGAATTTGAAGTTAAGTAAAATTTAAAATGTCGCTCTTCAGTAGCAATAGGCACATTTAATGTGCTCAATGGCTACATTATACTCTGTATTATAGAATATTTCCCTCATAGCAGAGAGTTCTAGTAAACAGGTTATGGACTCCCATGGCCAGGATGACAATGTACAAGTAGTAATCCAAATTCTCAGTGACCATCCTATGTTTACAAAACAGCTTTGACCGATAGTATCAGAAAGGGTCAAGTACACGTAAAACTTTATACAGACAAATGATGGGTGCTCAGCCAAAGGTACGTGTTTTCCAAGTGTAGCTCTGTTCGGGAACTGGCAAAAGCATTCACAGTCACCTTGTCATAAACTCTCTTTATTGTTGTTTATTGCCTCCTCTTTTTGTGAATGTCAAAGAGAAAGCAATTCAAAGTACCTGTGATGATACCATTGGAAACTTGAAAAACCACAGTCCACAGCTGTCAGTCTGCGAGCTGTGGTCCTGTCTGTGTCTGCATCTTCACAGAAGGCTGGCCTTGTTGGCCATCCTTGCTCTGCCCTCAGACTGCTTTACACCAATTTTCTCAACCAGTGTGAAAATGTGAAATTGTGACTATTTTTTCACATGATTTGCACAAAACACTCAGCCAGAATCTTCTCCAGCTGATAAAGGAATAACACAGAAGAGAAGTGGAGTTTGGGGGGGTGTAGGGTGCACAGGGAGGGAGGGTTGTAAAAAATAAGCCGAAGTAAACACTAAACCAGACACTAAACCCTTATCGTGAATTGGGCCACTTCCTAGACAAGAGCAAACAGTTGCTCAGTGTAAGAACCAGCTCCAAGAAAGGAGAAGAAGTAAAATTTCATTCCCTCCTTCTCCTCCTCCTCCTCCTTTTATTTGCTGTTATTGTTGACTGACTGAGCAACATGTTCAGTCGAGCCACTCACGGAATGGTTAAATGCAGTGTGTGAGCAGGAAAGTCCATGTTCTATTCCCAACCCTGCTATGAGAAGTTCTTCAATCTCTATAACTCTCTTGAGCCCTCTGTGCCTTATCTTGCAATATGGCAAATGCTTTACCCTTACCTCCATGCCTTTCCAGGGATGCAGGGTAATTTAATGAAGTGTATCATGGCTGTTACCACATACAGAGACCCTGGGGCTGAGGTGGTTGCTAAGGTGATACACATGTTCCTATTGTCCCATAGGAGTAGCGGGAGCATCATTAATCTGGCTGTTAGCTGAATTAATATTGAGAACGCACATTACCACATACACGTTCATTTCACCCTGTGAACCAGAGATGTGTCTCTAAGGGAATTTTGCACAAGGCTTTGCTTTGCCTCTTCCATTCTCACTCTTGGTTTAGCTCTGCAGCACTAACTCTGCCTTAATTGCTCAATCAATGAACTGTACCTGCTCGGTGCCACCCAAACGTCAGCCGCTTGGAGGGTGGCTTCGATGACAACCACAGGGAGAAGAGGCTGAGCAGGAAACTGGCCAGGTCAATTAAGAGGTGGGCGGCATCTGTGACAACAGCAAGACTCCCGGCGATGTGCCCACCTAGGGGATGCAGAATAGCACACGGGGTTAAGGCCCAGAAGACAGCTGGATTCATGTGCATACTAATCACAGTTGGCAAAAATGCCACAGGCTCACAAAACTTTTGAAGAGAAAGAAATCTTATCATTGACTTAATCCTCTTCTTCCCAGTTTGACAAGTAAAGAAATTGAGACTCAGAGAGTGGATAGGATTTGTAAACATGTGGAAATTAATTTCAAGAGAGAAGCCATTCCTGGAGTAACAAAGGGACAGAGATTGGAAAGTATGGGGTACATCTGGAGAACACCCCAGTTAGACTGGGGCATAAAGATTCAAAAAGGGAACATGAGAAAATCAGGCTGGAGAGCTAGAGCCCAGATTCAAAGAATCTCATAATCCAGACTGAGGTATTGGACTCCTGTTTATAAATCAGATCTTGCAGTCTGGCTCACAGATGTGTATTTATTTGGCTTATAATTTTACCATAGTCTTACCCCTTCTTTATGCTCTGTTAATTTATATTATCCACCTGAATTGGAGATCCCTGTAATAAACAGTGAGGAGCAGAGAGGAGAAAGGGCAGGAACCTTCCAATGGGCTTCTTGAGTGACCAATAAATCCAATAAAGCATAGGAGTTGGACCCAAGCCACGAGAGTCCTGCCTGGCTTTTCTCTTTATTTGATGTGCTCCCTCTATATCCTGCTAATTCTCCTTTGAGAAAAGACCTTCAGCCTCCAAAATAGAAGTTAAAGAAAAACCTTGCCCTTTCCTTCCCAAACAGGGTTTGCTGTTTGAGAGCAATAACCTTTATTGCTCTTACTACATTTTTCCAGCAAAGAGCTTTTGCTGACTGATCGGTTCTCCCAGCAGCTGTTTATTGCCTTGTGTACTACAAAGCAGCAGACTGTCAGCCATCAGCCCTGCCATCATCAGACTCACCTTGTCTCGCCTGATGATTTTAAAAAATTACATAGATGGCTCATAATTGCAATAATCCCCACAGACCATTGGCTCTAGCTGTAGTTAATAACTGGTTTGTCAAGGTTTAATGGGCTGAAGCAAAGTAATCTTCAAGCTTGTTACTGAACAGTCAGTGCAAAAATTGGAATGATTCATTAGCCAAAAAGCAACATTTTGCTAACAAATCAGCTGTCTTTCCAATTATCTTCTAATGTTGCTCTATCTGCCAAACTTGGTCCTGATGAAAAAACTGTGTTAATAATACATTACTTCTTGCCCAGAGAATGACTCCATGCAGATAAGCAGTATGCTGCAATCACAGCAATGAGTGATGATGATTCTATATGCTGGGCTGAAATTATAGTCGAAGTCAAGGAAATTAAGTCTTGTAGGGTTTCTGCAACAGGCTCAGCTGTGTCAGGAGGCACCTGAGAAAGAAAAAGGGCTTGCTTTGGAAGAAGCATGTTAATATGGAGACCTGGGAACTGAGAATCATTTGCAACCATCAGAGCCACTTATGAGAAACATTCAGAAAATTGTGAGCAATCGTTGCTGAATCTTACAGTGCAAACTGTTTGCAGGAGGTAGTTTGTGACTAAGCTTGCATTTACTTATGAAAGCATGGGGTATTATTGACAAGTAATTCAATTATCCAGCCAGCATTTATCGATACTTTACTGTGCATGATATAGAAATAGGGTATATACAAAGATAAACAAATCACAGCACCTTTTCCATGATCTCCTTGTCTAATATCATCCTGGAAACAGGCTAATGGGCCAGGGGATCAGAGAGTCACTCTCACTGGCAGCATCAAGGAACTTTTCACAAAGATGGGTAAGAATTAGCAAGAAGAGAAGGGTTTTTCAGGAAGAGACAAGAGCAGGAACAAAAACACAGAGAAAAGAAAGAACATGGCACCTTTCAGAAAAATCAGGAGATGTGGAGTATTGGAGGAAGAATGGGAAGTGGACTGGGAATTGGGTTGGGGACCCTTGTGTGAGGTATTTTATGTCAAGCCAAGGAATTTATAGGTTATCCTGTGGGCTAAAGGGGATCTGCTTATGATTTTGTGTCAAGGTTGTGACATGTTCAGATCTGAATATAAGAGGGAGGTTTTTACCAGCAGTATGGAAGATGACCTGGATGGTGGAGAGGTTGAGATCCAACAATAATAGCCAAAGGAAATTATGATAAAGGCATGGACTAAAGCAGTGGCAGTTGGATTTCTGGAATACTTGGCAAGATGTGGAGAGTGGAGCACTTATGAAAAAACAGGAGAGGCACAGAAAGGCTTCAGTCCCAGAACAGACCCTATTCAGGGCCAGTGGGGTGAAGGTGCAGCAGGAGAGCAGGTGAGCCATTGGGCCTCGGTCTCACATGTACACACCACCTCAGATTGAAACAGCTGATAATAAGTCCCCAGGAGGGTGTCCATGGAGAACAGAGACTTACTGACAGGACTGAGAGAAGTAAATGTTCCTCTGACGACGTAAGCCTTGTGTCCCATCACTGGGCTATACCAGTGTATGCTATGACTTCACCTTTTTTAAGTTCTTTAATTATCTTGTGAATAGCATTATTATACTATATAGTTGTTATGTCAAAAGCTCATCAAGTTATTATTTAATAATTACAGCAGGTCCTCAAATAACGTCGTTTCATAACGTCAGCACCATTTCATTCTAATGTTGAAGAGACAAAAAATGGATTCCTGTGGGGCCACTGTCTGTAGATTTGGCACATTCTCCCCATGTCTGGGTGGGTTTTCTCAGGGTTTTCTCTCTCCACTTTTCTCCTACAGCCCAAAGATGAGTCCTTTGGGTGATCTGGCATGTCTACATGGTCCTAGTCTGAGTGAGTGTGGTTGTGTGTGAGTGCACCCTGCGATGGGATAGTGGCCTGTCAGGGCTCTTCCCGCCTTACACCCTGAGCTGCCAGGACAGGCTCTGGCACCTGTGACCCTGAAATAAAATAAGCAAGTAAGGAAATGAATGATGGAATGAATGAATGAAGACAAATGATTATCAA
Source organism: Lepilemur ruficaudatus (assembly GCA_963574885.1). Taxonomy (NCBI): domain Eukaryota; kingdom Metazoa; phylum Chordata; class Mammalia; order Primates; family Lepilemuridae; genus Lepilemur; species Lepilemur ruficaudatus. The sequence continues at coordinate 8,084 of CAUYRT010026235.1, read as the reverse complement.
CCCACAACTAACATCAAACTCAGCAGTGAAAAGTTGAAAGCTTTTCCTCTAAGATCAGGAATAAGAAAAAGATGCCCCACTCTCACCACTTCTGTTAAACATAGTGTGACCTGAACAAAGAAAACTGTAAAATATTAATGAAAGAAACTGAAGAAGAAACAAATAAATGTTCATGGATTGGGAGAATTAACAACACTAAAATGCCCATACCACCCACAGCAATCTACAAATTACAGCAAACCCTATAACAATTCCAATAGCATTTTTCACAGAAATAGAGAAAAATCTTAAAATTTGTAGGACATCACAAAAGACCCCAAATAGCCAAAACAATCTTGGGTAAAAATAATAAAGCTGGTGGCATCATCTTACCTGACTTCAAAATATGTCATTAATATAAAACTATAGTAATCAAAACTACATGATAGTGGCATAAAAAACAGACACATAGACAAATGGAACAGAATGAAGAGTCCAGAAGCAAATCCATGCATTCATAGTCAATCGGTTTTTCAACGAAGATGCCAAGAAAGAACATCCTTATTGGGGAAAGATCAGTCTCTTTAATAAATGGTGCCAGGAAAACTGGATATCCAGATGCAAAAAAAAAAAAAAAAAAAAAGAAAGAAAGAAAAGAAATTAGACCCTCATCTCACACTACATATGAAAATCAACTCAAAACAGTCTAGAGACTTGAACACAAAATGTGAAACTGTAAAACTACCAGAAGAAAACATGGGAAAAATCTACATGACACTAATCTGGGTAATAATTTTGAGGGGATATGACCCCAAAAGCCCAGGCAATGAAAGCAAAAATAGACAAATGGAATTACATCAAACTAAAAAGCTTCTGCACAGCAAAGGAAGAAATCAACAGGACGAGGAAACAACCTACAGAATGAGAGAAATATTTGCAAACCACACATCTGCCAAGGAGTTGGTATCCAAAATAAAAGGAACTCAAACAACTCAATAGTAAGAAAACAAATAACCTGATTTAAAAATGGGCAAAAGAATTGAATAGAGATTTCTTGAAATAAGACATACAAATGACCAGCAGGTATATGAAAATATGCTCAACATAACTCGTCAATAGGAAAAAGAAAATTAAAGTCACAATTAGATATCAACTCATACCTGTTGGAGTGGCTATTATCAAAAAGAGGAAAGATAAGTGTTGGTGAGGATTTGGAGAAAAGGGACCCTCATACGCTCTGTGGGAATGTAAATCAGTACGGCCATTATGAAAAGCATTATGGAGGTTCCTTAAAGAATTAAAAATAAAGCTACCATATGGTCCAGAAATCCCACCACTGGATATATATCCAAAGGAAATGAAATCAATACGTCAGAGAGGTATCAGACATTCTATGTACATTGCAGCATTATTCACAATAGCCAAGATATAGAATCTACCTAAGTGTCCATTAGGAGATGGAGGGATAAAGAAAATGTGGTACATATACACAGTAGAATATGATTCAGCCTTAAAATGAAAGAAAATTCTATCATTTGTGACAACATGGAGAACATGGAGGACATTATGTTAAGTGATATAAGCCAGGGACAGAAAGAAAAATACCACGTGATCTCACTTACATATGGAATCTAAAAGAATTTATAGAAGCAGAATAGAATGGTGGTTACCAGGGGCTGAGGTGAGGGTGGGGAGAGGAAGAAGTTGAGGAGATGTTGGTCAAAGGACACAAATTTTCAGTTAAGTAGAAGGAACAACAGTTCAAGAGATCTGTTGTACAACATGATGACTATAGTTAATATGGATGGATTATATTATTGAAAATCACTAAAAGAGTAGATTTTAAGTGTTCATACCACAAAAAATTATAAGTATGTGAGGTGATGCATATGTTAGTTAGCTTGATTTAGCCTTTCCACCACATATGCATATTTCAAAACATCATGTACATGGTAAATATATTTAATATATAATTTTTATTTGTCCATTAAAAAAATTTTATAAAAAGCACAGTGGCAGTATATAAGCAAAGGTACGAGGAGAAAAGTGAGTTTTGTGAGTGGGAGACCATCTTGTTTCAGACTACTGATTAGACATTAGTGGCAGGGAGAAGATGTCATCTGTTCTCAGCACCCACATGGATTCAGGCAAAAGCAGAGGAAGAAAGTCATGCAGAAAACAAGTCAGTTTACACATCTTCCTAAGCTGTATTTGCACATGATGGTACCAGTACTTTATTTGGAAGGCCAATAATATCACCTTTCAAATCACATTTCAAATAAATTCTGTTACTGAATTTTCCATTTTATCAGTCTCTTAACAGAAGCAATTGAATATTGTCCACAATCTTCTGAATTCCAATAATAAAAAAACAATACCTCTCTGATATACATGCTAGTGGATTTCCAAAGGGAGTTTTTTAGATTACAATTGCTAAATTCCAATTACTAGTGAGGATGTAAAATTCCTAACAAAAATATTAGTGACTCAGATTCAGCAATGCATGAAAAGAGTTGTCCAGTACAAGAACTCAAAAAAATTTGAAAGGCACCGTAGTTAGAGCCTAAAAACAAAAGACCTAGAATTCAGACTGAGTGCCTGCTTGTCCACTTACAAGAACGTTTCCAAAAGAGAGTTACTTTACTCTTTCTTCTTTAAGTTCCATGTCTATAAAGTGAGATTAATAATAGAACCTACCTCTTAGGAATTTCACCAGGGTTAATTAAGGTAATACATGGAAAGCACTCATCACACTTTCTAACACATAGTAAGCATTAAGTAAATATTAGCTATTATCATCATAATGCCAAAAATACGAAGATCATATCATATTAGGAAATCTCTTAACGTAATACACCTCAACAATGAGTCAATGCTTTAAAATAATAAATGCTTTAAAAATGCTTTAAAAATAATAAATTTAAAAGAAAAGGTATTTGATAAAAAGTCAACATTCATCCTTGATTATTTGTTAATCATTTAAAAACTAAGGCAAAGAGAACACTTCATTAACATGAAAATATTTAACCCTTCAAGAAGCATTTGCTTAGCAGTTAAACAACCAAACATAGATTTGATTTAACATGAGACATTGTTTAATATGATAAAAATATGAAACATACGGAAGAGTTACAACTACTAAAAATGAGAAGAAATATATTTTTTGCACAAGAGAGGGTTGTCTCCTGGAGTGGGGAGGACACATGAGAGAGGAATAAGGGAAATGCACTGAAATACATCTAGAGTTGACAATGAATCAAACACATTTTAAGTACAAAATGAATATGCAAATATCAAAACTTTCCAGAATACAAAAAAGTAACCATCTAGAAAACAGGACACAAGGAAAGGAAGACTTCACTTACTCCTGGAAAGAGTAAACCAAACCCATAAAGTGACCAGAAATAACTCTTGCAAGCGATAGGCTGTCCCTGTATTAAAATTTTGATGAGAGATGTAGAATATTTGGATAAATGGAGAAACATACCATATTCCTGGAGGAAAAACTGAGTACTTTAAAGATATTATATTCCCAAACTAATTTATATACCATTAAAGTCATAATTGGGACTGAGGAAGAACTGAAAAAAATTATTCTCATTTTTAATTATGATAATAAACAAGAATGAATAAGCTTTACCTTTTTTCTGTCAAATAAAAAATCATGAGGAGGAAACAACAGATGTTATAACATATAAATCTACATTAATTATGTTACTGACAGAGAATAAGAACACAGATCAATGAAACACCTTAGAAGCAGACCCTACTGTTTATAAAATTTTGATAAATGGGAAAAGAAACATCAAAAATCGATGGGAGAAATAATTATTCCATAAATGATGCTGAAAACTTTTTTGGCTATTTAGAAAAAGAATTTTGAATCCTGAAAGCACACAGTATATCTAATTTCACATTGATTTAAAAATTAAATGTGAAAATTTAAGAAAAGTATTTATTTTCTAAATAGATGGGGAAAGATTAGTAAGCACTAAAATAGTAAAAGAGTAGCAAAATAAATCATGTCAAAATAAAAAATTTGATAGTTACCTATATAAAACTTAAAACTTTTCTAAGTCAAAACCAAAATTAAAAGGTTAAATAACAAACTGTAAAAGTAGTTATAAGTAATAACACAAAAGTTAACACCCTAACTGTATAAAGAGCTCCCAGAGGTCAGTATAGAGAATTACAAAGTTCTCGATGAAACAAACAAGCAATAGACATTAAGAGGCAAGGAGGAAACACATTTACAGAGGGAAATACAGATCACTAATAAATGCTAACAGTAACAATTAAAGAAACGAATATTAAAATAAAACATTCATCTATACGTTAACAAAGGTTTTTTTAAAGGTTATAATAAGTTCTGGTAAGGATTCAAAGAGAGAAACACTCTCATGTAGAGGTGGAAGGTGTATGAATTGTTTAACTTTCTGGATAGCAGTTTGGCAGTGTGAATCAAGAAGTAATGAAAATATTCATGTCGTTCAACCAATTATTTCCACTTTTAATAATCTCTTTGAAAGGATTAACAAGAAAGTCAGGCCGAATTTTATTTAAGATTTTTCATTGCATCATTGTTCATAAGCAGGAAAAAATTCTGTAAATTTCTAACAAGAGAGAGATGGTTATGTATTAACATATCACAGTGGAGCATATTAGAAAATATTGTTCAGTCATAAAAATGTTTTTGAAGAGTATTTGATGGTATGGTCAAAAGCATTCAGTATGCTGTCAATTATGAAAAAAATCTGTAAGCAATGAATGGAAAATATATTATGCAAAATACTCCATAATATTTTTGGAGACTATGACTTGAATGTGGGATAGTGATGAATTTTATTTTATTTCCTTCTATTTTCCAACTTATCTACAATGAGCATATTGTTGCTTTATACTAACAGAAAATATTAGATCTTATTTTAAAAGAACTTAGGTAACCTTCCCATAATGATGCAAAGTTTTGTTTGCTTATTTAATCAGAGAATTCTTGAGAAATACTCACCCATGACCTCTGCAATCATGAAAATGAAGCATATTGCTGATGCAGCACAGAGTTTCCATTTGGCATGGGCTTGCTCATTTTCCCTGTTGTCTGTGGTCTTGGAGTCACTGTGGCAGTGGTAGATGCCTCCAGACTCCAGCTCCTCTGGCCTTTCTACAGGACACTGATCTTTATTCACGGGTTTCTGCTGGAGTTCCACACTACGGATGAGTTTGACAGAAGGAAGAAGTGAACACGGTTGCAAACAAGCACCTCACTAACTGCCCTGCCCATTCTTCGAACCGCTGTTAAGACTAGCTGGCTAGAAATATAAACCACAACTCCTACGAGAATTATCAAGTGTAAGCAACGAGCAAGAATTTTTCTTCTGCATTCATAACTACTGAAAGTGTTACTTTTATTCAGTCAAGTTTTTAATTAGTCAGTACCACCAATGATGAAGAGATATCAAAGAAACAGGAGAAAAGAAGCAGACCCACTTTGATACAATTCCTTCCCAGTTATTTCACTTTGAAAAGACTTTGGATATTCTGCTGGTGTGTCCAAACCAGACTTTAAAAATTTTTAATAGAATCCATTTGAAAACATAAATGAGATTCTTGGAATTAAGAATTTGCATTTCTGGCTTTGAAAGGAAAATAAATAAATAAGTTTTAACCTGAAGAGTTATTTCATTTAGTTTATCACCATCCAGAATTAAAAGTCTGATGGTTTTGGTTCAGATGATAATTATTATTATGACTCTATCATTTTATTGGGGGTTTTTCCAGAATAAAATAATATATGTAATGTTCATTATAGAAAATCTAGAATTACAGAAATGCACAAAGCAGAGGGAAAAATCACTAATAATTTTACTCGCAAGAGACAAGTATTATTGATATTTTGTTGTGTAGTTTTGCAATATTCAAATGCATGGGCTTTTTTTTTCACATGATTAGGGTCCATATTAGTCAGAATGCTTTGGGCTGCAAGTATAGAAAACAAAGCTCTTGCTAGAATAATTAACAAGTAAGAATTAATTGGTTCTTCAACTTAAAATATCTCTAGAGGTATCTAGGCACCCTTTAATCAGGGCTCTAAATCCATTTCTCTGTAATTCTCAGCTATGCTTCCACCTCAGGCTGGTCTTGCTCATGGTAGGAATGGTTACCAAAGGTAACCAGGCTATGTACTTGTGCTATGTGCTTTTTCACATACAGGGAGAGTCTCCCCTCTCACAACTACTCAACAAGAATGTTGAGGTGCAGGCTGACTTGGCCAAATGAAAACCAACTACTATAGATAGAGGAATATGGATGAGCTGGTTGGCTTAGGTCTTGTTGCACTCAAAAGATTGGCTAAACCCAACCATGATGACACCTAAAGCTGAGAATAGGGTAAATTCTACCTAAATTACATGGCTACAACTTAGTGAGGAAGGGCTAGAATGGATATGATTAAGATGACAGTGTCACAAGAGGATCCTACTGAAGATACAGCTTCTGAACCTGATTCTTAGCTATATATGTTGTTAACATTTTCCCAATTTATTAAATTTTCTATGGCATTATTTTTAACATATGGAGAGCATTATTTTTAATATAGAAGATATGGCATAGCATAATTAATGGTTTTCTATTATTGGACAATTCATTCTTTTCCAATTATTTGCTCATATAAACACTGCTACTATTCGTATCCTTTAATCTTTAATCTTTGCTTGATATATTATATCAAGCAAAGTTAATCTTTGCTTGATATATTATATCCTTAAAATAGAATCTTAAAAAGGGAATTACTTGTTCACAGAGTACTTACATTTCTAAGGATTTTGATGTAGTATATATTGCCTAATTGATTTTGGAATGTTTTTATCAATGATACTAACAGCACTCAGGATTTTGAGTAGTTCCAAATAATCTTCTTTGTTGGAATAAGAATGAAGAAAGTGATACTTAAATTATTTATATCTTTAAATAAGTAGATTTGTTTTTGCCTTTGTCATGTAACAAATACTGTGATAATAAACAACAGTAGAATTTGGTAGTGTGAGTCACCAAGGATCATCAACTCAGAGGAGCCAACACAAAAGCATCATGGAGGTTTCCTCTTTTCTTGTACTGAAAAGACAGCATGAGCAAGGCAGGTCTCCAGTCGTTCTGGCAATTCCTGATTTGCTGTGGTCATAGGAAGCTTGGCTTTATTTTATGTTTTTCATGAATCTTGTGGCCAGAATAAACCAGGTAGTAAGTGACCAGGAGAGAGAATTTATCCTGAAACAGCTTAAAAGCTAGACCAAGGCAGGAAACCTACCCAGGTCCTACCTACCTCTGAGTAATTTCACAAAGGGAAAAGTGTAAACAACCTGGGAAATTTTTACTTTGGTTTACTGCTTCCCTGTCCTAGATTCTAAGATTAAGCAACATGGATATACTTTGAGCTGAGACGGCTCCTTGAAGTGCTAAACCAGAAGTCCAAAAGTGGGTGTCAGAGGGTCCATTGAAATTGCATACAAAATGCTCATATGTATGTATATGTGTATGTATTATGGGGGAGGCAAGAGCACACAGTCTTCATGGGCTCCCAGAAGGGTTTATGACTCCAAAAGAAGTTAAAAATCATCCCTTGTCTTCTCATTAGAGCAAAGTTTCAGATCAGGCTCTTGATCTGAAAAATGATGTGAATTCTAAGAAGTATTATTTTAAAAAGAAGGTTATAAAAAGAAAATGCTATGATGCATAAAAAAATGAAATGTGCATCTACTATTAAGGAATAAATGCCAATAGATTTCCATGTGTTCAACTATGGTCAAATCTTTGAAAAGGAGGAATAACCTAAAGAAATTTACTGCAGTGTCAAAGAGAAAATAGGTAGAAAAACAGAGAGAAAAAATAAGGAAATATTAGAAAATTTGATGCCAATAGCCTAAAACTTTGAGTTCATCTCTTAAAATAGGATTTAGATGTACTGTCTTTGCACTGCCTGAGTCAGACTACAAGTGTACCCAACCCCCAGACAGTGCACACCCCACTAGTTAGGTGTGAATTTACCCATCCCTTCCTCCCCCTTCCCAACTGCCCAACACCCTATGAATATATACATAACCAAAGCGTTT